>JAGFPH010005219.1:5920-17126 GCA_018207615.1 Philaenus spumarius
ACCTGAAGCACAGAAAATGTATTATTGTTGCAAAAAGTTATTGCTTCATTGGATCAACTTGCCCAGAGTGCTTCTACTTGTCGTATATATAACAATAACAGCGTTTTAAGAGTATTGTATTTATTTACTTGGTGAATTATAATGACACTTTTGAGAGAGATTTTGGAAGTTTAACTGTAGTAAAATAGCAAGAGGTTGAGAAAAATAAAAAAATATATAATTGTAATGTATATGAAATATTTTCTACTAATATAGATTTAATATTAATTAATAATACTAATTAATGTTGTATGAAATTTGTCATATAATTTCTTATTATCAAATTTGGCTTCTATAAATGTTAACAAAAATACTACATAAATGTACAACATTTTTATATTTTTTTACAAATGTTTATGGACGTTTGAATGTGTCTCTTATTTAATTATATCTCAGTGTTTATTGATTGGTGATACCAAATCCAATAAACTCTAAAAATTTGACAAAACCATCCTCATAATACAAAAGTCGTCAATTACTATCGATCAATTAAATTTAGGGGAGTGGCTTTTGACAGTTAAAGTTAAATAAAAATCCCTAAAGTAGCACATATTTATATAATTTTGAAAATCCTGTAATTCACACAAAACCTCCACCTTCTTATTCTGATTTAAGTGCCTCTGTCCTAATGTATCGTCATTTCCTTGAAAATATAAGAGTATACAATAGTCCGTTTGTATTTACTTTACCATGTCGGGCGAATCGAGCTGGCCAAACCCTCTACTAAACTATATCAAGTTTTGTGAAATCCAGTTCTTTCAACCCAATATTGATTTTTTTAGTATGATAACCACTAAAACTCATTTGGATATTACAACCCACGGAGTGCCTACTGTATTAACCTTTCAGTGCCAGGCGTTTTCTCCCATAGTGTACCCAAAAGAGCCGATCTAATTTAGTGAATTTGAAAGGATTTCATAAAAAAGCTGTATTTTTGTTATTTATTTGATAAGATATCATCATGATTTTTGATTTGTTTTTCTTCTATAAAAATAATATTTTATACTCTAAACATCTTTATAATATACCGAAACATTTCGAAAAAAATAAGATTACATTGATAAAATTTCCAGTTTGTATAAAAAAACAGATAGAGAAAAAATATATTACTTGAAAACTTGCAAATCACTTTAAGACGCATTTTGTTGTATACTTATGTTAAAAATTTTGGGCCATTATCTTGCTAAATTAAAAAGTTACACTACTTTTTCGAAATAAGAAAGTTTTGCCCGAAGAAAATAATTCGTTTAAACGAAGCTGATAAGCCTAAAGTGGCGAGATAGGCAATATGGTCGCTTTAAAAGTAACTAAGAGCGGTTATTTTTCAGTTTTATTCATTTTGCATAATTTTACTGTAGTATTTCTGTGTATAGATATTTTATTTAAACAAAAAAACCAACCGATGACATAAGGGGAACAGTACTTTTATTCATCGTCAAACTTAAAACGATTTTGTATACTATATTATATTACGTGAAAAGGTATTGTCGTGAATGAGTAAAAAAAAAAGGTATGAATACGTGAAGGTATTCATTCATAGTTTTTCATTCGGATTTTTTTCCGAACGTCCGGCACAATCGGACGTTGGCAATTCTTACACATAAAAAGGGCTAACAGCCACTACTAAAGGCAGTTTTGGATCTGCATACGATATAGGCTTAATATAGCACTTCTGGAGCTAGTAGAGTATTTTTGTTTGATATATAACTGATAGCTCAAATAATAGCTGAAACTAAAAAAGATAAATTATATTGCACTATTTAAATATATGGTCAAAAAGATGTTTGTTTCGGCGGCTTTTATTGTTCACCAAGACAGGTAATTAAATTAATTAAATATGTGAATCGTGATACAAATTTGTTATCACATTTGGTATTGTAGATATTTTGACCGTAATTAAGTACAGTAGTATTAAACATTAAACTTTCAGAAGAAAAAATTTTCTTTTATAGTTTTGAATGAAAACCAAACACAGCTCACGTATAAAATTACTTTATTATTCAGAACTGACACCCTTCTCTGAATACATTAAGCAAACAGCACATGACCCTCAATGTAAAATTAACATTTAGTGTATTACACCCGCGATATTTCCAAAACATTTTGTAATTTTTAAAAATCATTTTTTAAGAATTTTGTCTCTTTAAAATGGAAGCTTTCATTTCAAATCGTTTACCTTTAAAGATATGTAAACAGCTGACCTTTAAAAGTATTCCAACAATATTATATATTATTTTAAAAATTTTATCAGAAAACCCAAATAAAAGAGTTACGCTAGGATTGGCAGAAAATTGTACTCAAACTGATGATATTATGTATTTTACTGATTCATTTTGGAATTTATATAATTTTATATTTTCTTTTTTGTGAGAGTATGCTCCTAGTGTAATGCTAGTCAGTGTTACTAGTATGCAATCATTAAAATTAAATTTTCTTTGAAAAGTTTCGTCAAAGTAAATAAATAAAAAGACATTACTATGAATTTATGAATTAAACATCAACACATTCTTTTTCAACATGTTAGCCCACGGACTTTAGAATTTTAACAACTGGTTAAGTAGATACAGTACCTGATTTGTCTTATATCCAATCAAATGTATCACAGGATGTTGATCGCGCTTTCGGGCATTACATAAAGTCGTCAAAACATCTTAAAAGTCAAAACACTAAAACATGAATCACAAAAAACACAACGCAAAACACATTTTTAAAATTACAATTGCCATCATTAGGCTGATCGCGAACTGGCCAGTCAACATGAAATTGTGCTGCCATAGTTTGGTTTGGACCCCTTCCCCTTACGCTCCAGTCCATGTCTCTGATGGGATGTGAAGTAGTGATATTATGAATTTGAATCAAAGTGTCAAACATAATATTGGTCATCCGTTTCGCTGCCTTGTAAATTGTGAATTCCTATCATGAGTCTATATAATGGTCTTTATTGCGTATATATGTAATATATCCATATTTTGAGATAAATCTATATATCCATTGTTGTTTTGTATTATTGTACGATGCTATCGTGCCCTGACTTCTCTTAGGTTCTTTAACCCTTTTTAAAAAAGGTCGTCCCGTTTGACTTATATAATAGCTCGGGCAACATTACAGGATAGTCCATAGATTCCTTTTTTGTGTTGGATCTAATCATTTATAGGCCTATTCAATATATATTCAATTGTAGAAGTTTTAACGACATCGGTTTTTGACAATTCTCTGCTTAAGGTGTTGTTCAACTGAGTTTCATATTTAACAGAGACATAACGTCGTTTCTTCTTAGGCTTCGTAGTTTTTTATTATTTATATATGTTTTGTTATTCGATCATGGCGATGTCGTATTTATTTTTAAGGCCTACGTGTTTGATGATATTCACTTAGTGGTCGTATTCGGATTTTTCAAGCAGGATGGAGAGAAGGTAGTGAACGAAACTGTTATATGCTTTTTTTGGTGTAAATGTATCAAAAAATATTTTATAAACAATTCTTTACTTCAAAGTTTTAAAAAAAATGTTTACTTAATAATTCACGTTTATTCCAATGTTTTAAAAATCACGTGACGCGTCCGTTTTCCTCTGCAAGTAGATCTCATCCTTTATACTACACATAGCTAATTTTCCATATTCTTCATTTTACTGTAGGTAAACTATTTTCGAAATCCTTCTGTCTCTTACTTTGGCGCAAGACTTTCCTTGGTCTGAAAAAGTCTGTACAGTTGCAGGCTGCATTTCATTTAGTAATTTAAAAAATCTAACTATTCCTCAAAATGTATAAAATATTTAGTTTAAACCGTTAAAAACAAAGAAGAGGTTGTTTAAAACACTTTGATTGAACATTTAGGTAGATATAAACGAATTAAGAATGCTTCCACATGTAGTTTAAATGGAAATACATCGTGCATCGTGATAAAAAATTATGATTTAATGTTTACAACGTAGAAAAGAAATATAACAGAATACAAGACATGCTTGGATTGTTGATGATAATCAGAGAAGTTTTAAATTAAAAACACCTGAGAAAGGAATTGTTTATTCAAGAAAGGCATGGTTAAAGTTTTATTCGATAAGGAAGAAATAGAGTTTAATAGATTAAGGAGCTATACATCTGAATGAACACATTTTATTCAATACTTTTACTAACTACTCTGGCCTCTAACAGCAAAACTGAATTTGATTATAGTTGTTGAACACCTTTTATAACACATGCAGGAAACTTAGGTTTTCCAAAACAACTAACAAGAAAAAACTTTACTATCCTTTATGTATGCATTTGTTGAAGTTCTAACATTTATTTTATTCTATTTTAAGATGCTTCTCAATCTTCAAAATTGGCTTAAAGGTTGCATTTAAATTAAATTCTATAACCTAACAAGTTTCGGTTTGACAATGCCTGAATAAAATAGGCGAAACGGTCGTCACCGATTAATAAACAGCGTTTACTGGACTGCGAACAGTTGTATAAATAATGTATTTATTTAATCATAAGTATATTATAACCAGTCAATAAGGCAGAACAACAATAACAGTTAAGATATGTTTAGTCCAAATATTATGCTTGATATATTTTGGAAACTATACTATAAAAGTAATTCCGCCTAAATAACCCAATTACTTTAAAATAATATGATATTTTCACCCTGATCAAAGTGGTAAAGTATCTTTTCTCAGTTTATATTATTTTGATCTAAAGCACGCACAGCTCGTTATAAAGATGGGATGGGATTTATAACCATTTACTCACTTCGTAGAACCGTCATGCCCAGAATACTTAGGCTTACATTTAATACACCTAGGTTTTAAGAGTTACTATGTTCGGAGTTTTAATCAAGGGCTTGGGTGAAAAAAGAAACATTCGAAAATGCAATTTTCTCAGCATCGTATATAAAAAAGTGCAGTAATTAAGATTACTGATACAACAGTGTCTTAATTTCATAAACTCCTTCTAACTTACATAAACTCTGCTAGCTATACAGTGCTTAACATGAACATCGACACTTTATATTATGTATAAAAGTACTTTCAAAATAAAGTACACTATGAACAGTGAATATGTTTGTGGCTTATTTTATTACTGGCTTGTCTTACATTAAAACCATTTCACTGACGAGCAATACTTTGCGATACCAAGACTGACAGCAGAATTCTATCCCACTATTTGCTGCAATGTAAAGAGCAGACATGATTTCAACTACTAATGTTAAACAAATTTGAAACATATTTAATTGTATAGTATACATTTGTATAACTAAGTGGTATAAAATATTTAAGACAAATTATCTATTTTAAATATTTAATGTTTAATAAAATAATTTAAAAATTTAAGCCTCTAGTGAGAGATGTGTCAGATAGAAACTATATTATATTTTTCAAGTATATTTTTGTACAATTTATTTTGAGTTTTCCGCCTTCAGTCAATCCGTTTCATTAAAAAAATTAAAACAAACAGTTGCTTCCACTCTGGCGTAGGTAATAAATTAATTATTTAATCCTTTCAATTTCTAGAACCTAAACCACAAAGTACTATCGTTGCGGAAAACTAGGGATAAAGTTAAAGCAGAATATTTGCTTCATTAATATGCCCTGAGTGAGTCTACTTGCCATTAAGTAATTAAAAAAAAATCAGAGTATTTAGCTTTGTTCAGAGATATCCACTTGGTCAATTTTACTTTATATTTCGAGTGAATCTTTGTGGATTTCATTATGATAAACGGTGCAAAATAGAGTTGTAATCTATATACAATAATTTTTATTAATATTGTCTGCATTTATTTGTCACATAAAATAATTAAACTTCGCCACCAAATGTAAATACACAATTTAAAGAAATCTCCTAAATGTTTATAATTGTTTTAATATCTATAAATTCATAGTAGATTGTTCAAGCACGTAATTTTAACTTTTTTTTTTAAATTTCGACACCAAATTCTTTACAAAACCTATAAACTCACGGAGTCCCTTCTGTAATTCATTGTAACTACTATGAAAGAATTTGGAAGCTTATAAGACATACGTTTTATATAGTAGCTTTATTGCTAATATAACAGATGTTGAGTTGTTAATACTGTCATTTGATGAGAATTGGTAGTAATTAATGTAGAAATCAGCTACTACCTAGCAATAAATTTTACCCACAATAAAAACTGAATAAAGATAAATCACGTGTCAGTTTTCAAATACATGGTCAACAAAGTAATTAGGCCTCTTGGTCCTGTGGCTTTTATTGTTATGAGGATCAATTGATAATTTAAATGGTATTTAATATAATAATATAACTTTAGACTATTGGAAGTATATGCATTTCCCTTTCCAAGTTTTAAATGAAAACCAAACCAAGCTCACGTATAAAAGTACTTTATTATGCAAGCACGTGACAGACCTAACACCTAATGTTTTAAGAAAACATATTGAAATTTATGATATACCAATTTTGTTCTGTGGAAGTGAAGGTGCTGGAAATAAAATAAGTTGAGCCGTAATTAATCAACTTCAAGGCATGCGTTTTTATATTGTTCGTTTTTTAGAACTGAGGTCAAATTATAATGTTAGAACACACATGTTTTGCTTTATTTATTACTGGTATAACGATTTATAAGAATGGAAAGTGCAAGCGTGTAGTGCACAATTTATGACCTTATTTTGTGTTCAGGTTTCTTTTAGAATTTTATATGAAAGACTCCTAGTAAAAAGCTGCATCGCTTCCATAACCCTAACATTATTGCAAGACAGATAAAACTAAAACAGCAATTTAGAGAAAATAAAAATGGGAATCAAAGAGATTTATTTATGTAAAAGTGTAATTTTATTAAATTAAAAATCAATATCAAATATACAAAAATGTGTTTTTGAACTTAGTTTTTTTTAACTCGACTTTGTAACCCAATTTGCCCTGATTTATTTTGGTGTTTAAATTATTACAATTATTTAGAAGAAGCGTGAGTTAAAGATACATAAAGATTAATTATTGGTTATTATATTGAGAACATCTGGAAGAATGTTTACTATGAAAAAGAAATTTGTTTTTTTATTCGTCGACATTTTCAGAATCTAAAATATACACCATATTTAATATTTTAAGAAGAGTGTACAGGAAAAGCCAATATTAAGAAATCTTATTACATTTTATTTTCTACTTGCATAGAAAACTATGAGATAGAGTGAAGTGAAGGCTTATTATATCACATTTCATTCCGTAAAATCTCACTTATATTAAAATAGTGTGATATTTGTTCGAAAAATCTCCCTAACTACAATGAAGTACAAACGACTGTATTTTTTATATTGTGTTGAAAAATTATAAACATGTTTAGTTTTATATTTTCTCTATCAATATTTAATAGCTATTTGATGTTATTGTTTTACGTGACTAGTGATTGATAAGAAGTATTCGTTTGATAAAGTATTTGGTAGTTATAAGAACTGTTGATAAAGATAATACAATTTAAAATAATAAACCTGCATGGCAATTGGCATAGCAGTTAAATCGTTATTTTTTACTGGATTTAGGAAAACATACGTTTTGAAACTGCGCAGTACAGATCGAAAATAGAAGACCGAGGATACTAGAACGAAACAAAATCAACTAACATTACTAAAGGTTTCTCTAAACATTGATAACTTCAGATAAAGTGAAAAGTAGATGGGCGCAAGTTTTTATCAACTCTCCGACGTTATTGAAGGTTTATTCTAAACGACAAATAGATTTCCCAAGTTACATTCCTTACTTTGGAACTGCAGGAATAAATTAAACTTTAAATTGAATTTGGGTTTATAAATGTTTCCTCTTAATGCTTACCGGTACGTCTATTTGTAGAATAATTCCATTTATTTTATTCAATGTTTACTTTACACTTAACGTAATCAATTCATTCCTATAGGCCAAATGTTTTTTTTCTTCTAAAAAATTAGTTTTTTTTGTATTGCTTTTATTCCGCAAGAAATATCCTGCCTAGTAATTGTCTAAATGTATGCTTTATACTTTGGATTGACCTTGAATCTCAAGGGTTAGCGTACTCGACACTAAAATCTGGGTTAAGATCATTTAAGTTTGTACATATTGGAATACATACTACAAAGTTGATTTTCAGGAGGCGATATTCTTCTACAGTAGTGCATTGCTCCTCATAATTTACAAAATGTAATAGTACTGACATATTTTAAGAATTTACGATAACCTAGCAGCCTTGGTTTCCATAATGTATTTACTTCAATTTAATTCTATTTATAACTCGTTTTTTATAATCTTACATATGGATCAAATACTAGAATAAGAAACTGTTCTTTTTGAGTTTGCTAGAAAGTTTATTACTTTATTAAATTATCGCAATCATTTTTATTTCAGAAATATTTTCTCTTAGATAAAATAGTTTTTCCTCGTCTTATTTTGTACATGTAATTTTAAATAATACATAAGTGTCAATGTAATTACTTCTAGTTCAGACTAAAACCAAATTATGTCCGTATAATTATCATTATATTATTATATTACAATTATGTTATTGTCATCGAATTATTTGGATGTTGCAAATGTTTATCAATGAAGGAGAAAAATTTAATTAACTTCTTCATTGTACACACTTTTGTGTTTACAGAAAAATTTTTATATCCTTGCGGTGTGTCTTTGAAAATGTGCACAACTCAATACACAATTGTTAGAAATAAAGTATTACATCAAAGTAATTTTTTTTTAGTTTTACAGTATTATGAAAAATTAAATAAATATAATAACAATATACTTTACTTCAGCTATTTGCAAAACTGATGTAACTTGAATGTTTCCCCATTTTTGGGATCGTCTGTTACTTGTAGAATCATCTAACTTTAAAGATTTTCTGCGCTTAATTTTCCCTCAAATTTATTATATCCAGATAGGATTAATATATGTGTTTTTCCTTCTGAGAAAAATATGTTTGTATAGTTTTACTGTTTACAAAATGTATGTATATTAGCCTAATTTATGTTTTATTGGGTTTGTTTAAAGTTTGCAGTTAATTTAGTTTCAAGAAATGATGATAAACTAACCTTTAATTAGATTTAAATTTTGATTGAAATACAAACAAATATATGAGAAATATTTTATGTGTAAGTGGATTAGTAATTTATAGAAATAAAAGGTTTCTTTAAATTTTAACTTACTTTAAAAAAACACTTAACTTATTTTTGAGTTTAATATATTATATGTACCGGTACTACAAATTTTAACTATAAAACGATTGTATCCTTTTAATTTTAGTTTACGATAAAAAAAAAACGACAACAAAAAACACATAATGTAACATTATTCTACTGCACGTCAAAAAGAACATTTCGAGGCCAAACTAAAATCAAGGTTCCTATGACATATCTGTGCACAACCATTTTCCATTAAATTAATGCATGCTGCAAAAGTGCCACACTGGGCGAGACAAACCTTGTTAGCGTCCTTACAGTGTATGCTTTGTGTCGTTGTTTGTTTACAGGAAATTTGCATATATACTGACTTCGCGGCCCTTAGAAGTGTGAAAGCTCTGATTATAAAACTCAACCCACAACAAAATTAAAAATATAAATTATTTAAACCATCAAGTGGATTTTTAAGTAAATCTGTAAATTTTTATTAGAAAATAAATAAACATAAAATTAATATATCTTCTATAAGCGAAGCATTATCTGAAAATAATATATCATTTCTTTCACTTCAAAATAAAAAAAAATATTAAAAAAGTCAGGAACAAAGTTCATCACGCCATTTTTTCAATTCTTTTACCATCCTTAACGGCAATATACACACACAATTTTAATCTTTCAATTTCCTTTTATTATTAAATAGTTTTTTTATAGAAATATTTACTGTTTCCATACGTTTATTGTTATTACAATATAATAAAAATCTAGAATTAATTATAATATCCAAGCTAAGATGGTAAACACAGTTAAATATCCATTCATTGTAAATACTTACAATAAACATAAAATGTTGGTTTTTCCGTCTAGGCCAAACCTAAAATTATTTTGTGTACGTTTAATTCATTTTACTTGTCTTGACGGCAACATACATATATTCATTTTGGGTTAGGCATAGACTTAAAATTGCTTTCTAGGCCTAACCTAAAATTAATTTCAGAGCTTGACGATAATATCTGAACTACGCCAGACAGAACCAATCGTCTCTTAATTTAAATTGATGAACCAAAACACATGTTTCTTAAATTTATTTACATTCCTTGCCATAGCAACCAATTTTATTACGTTTTTTCCCTTGCTCTTATTTTATATTTGTCATTGCCATAGCAACCAATTACTAACACTTTTTTTTCGTTACGCATTACATTTTATATTTGCTAACTCCTATCGCAACCCGCGTTAAGGAACTTCGTTCCAAAAAATATCAGTTAAAATTTGTGATTTCGTTACTAAACCTGTCAACAGTGCTCAAAATAATCAAGCAATCATCGCTAGAACTTTGTTTGGTATTTGTATAATACTGTATGCATAGTCGCGAAATGTGAGTTTGTAAGATTCAATATTGCTTAAATTGCTTTAATCACCCAACATGACATACAGTTTAAATAAACTAGAACCAGCAATTTAAGGAAGTCACAAGAACAACAGGCTGTCAATACATTTTGGAATTTTATTTAAGACCGTTTAACAAAGCAATAATTCGTAGTGGCTGTAGCTTAAGTACTTATTCAAATTTATAAACTAACCTTTGTTAATTATCGAAAGTAAACAATACATACATTTTTAAGAGTTGATTTGGTGTTGGTCTACTATTTGTTTTTATTTGTTTATTTTTCCTATGATCCAGCAGATAGTTTAGTATATAATTTTTTTTTCGTTATACTTGTTAGGAATAGTAGTGTAGGATTAAGAATTATATAATAATCACATAATATAATTAAACGTAGTTTAAGAGTTTAATAATATATGTAATTATTATATTTATATATATATATATATAAAGCTCAAATACCACTGACTGACTTACTCATCACAGTATCTCCAAAACTGTACCTCCTAGGAATGTGAAATTTGGTACACATATTGCTCATAGGCACTAGAGGCGCAATAAGAAATGATTTTAAAATATTTCGCGTTTAAGGGTTGAAACAACCCCTAAAACCATAAATATTGTTTATTTTATATCACAAAAACCATATGGCCTAGAAACGTCGAATTTGGTACACATATTGCTC
>JAGFPH010005219.1:22169-42051 GCA_018207615.1 Philaenus spumarius
ATATTGGGATTGTCTTCAATACACATTGCATTGCGTGCTTCGCACGCTAAACCTCGTGTTAGGGGTATTTTCAACACACAAAGCATTGCGTGCTTCGCACGCTAGCCTCACGGTAGAATCCACCACATTTTCTTTGAACCGGGTACTTCTATGGTATTTCACGTTTTGATCGATTTTGGGGGAACCAAGCGAGCTATAAGGTCGCGTAAAAAAACAAAATGTGCAGAATAACATCTTACATTTATATTTTTTAGAAAAAACTCTAAAAAAATTCATTCTCTTAGTAAAAATCTCAAAAAATAGTTACTTCCGGTCAAAAAACTTACTTCCGGTTGGCTAACGATTTTTTTGGCTAACGAACTCGTCCGAGCCACTTACACAACCAACACGTGTACCAAATTTGGACCAAATCGGACTTTAAATGCGACCGCTAGAGTGCGAACACATATATACATATATATATACATATATATATATATGAATTTTAATGACACCCCAAAACGTGTTCTGGGGACCATGATCGGTGCTCATTTGCTACTCCCGACCTTGGGTCTCACCATAAGGGCCACTGCAATAGCTCATTTTTCCTATAGAAATTCGCTAATAATAGAATTAATTACATTATTATCAAAGAGGATAATTATATCTTGAAATAAATATGAAATTTGTTTTAAAGAACATGGAATAATGTTTTTGCTTTATATGGTTTATAGTTAACAATTTCTATGTTTGAAAAAACTTGTTTGAATTGATTTTATTAATAAACTACTTACTGTATCGGAATACATTGTAGTCTTTATTGATGTGTACGGAAGTCTTGTTAAATTTCCGCTTCAGGTCTTTATAGGGTTGAATAACCTTTCTTTAATGCTTTATTAGGTTTATATTGACGTCTCGCAACGAGAAGATTAAACTAGGATCACAACTCTAATCTCTGACTAACTGTGTATAAATGTCTGAACTTTAAAGCTTCATTGCAGTGGTTTAATAAACGATGTAAAGCTTAGAAAGTAATTGCTTTCAACTTAATAAAGTATTTATAGATTGCACCTTTTTATTAGTTTCCTTGTATTTCAAAGAGATAATGTTAAATTATACAACAATATATTATTTGCAATTGTTTATACTAAAGTGTAGTGTTTTGGAACTTATTATGTATTTAGTAACGCGTTTAGCAATTAATTCAACAGCTAAGCAAATAACAACAATAAATTCTCTGACATTAGGGATTTTTAATGATTTGTATTCTGTACGTCTGTGAAATAAATCTTTTACAAAATATTTCATCCAGCAGCACTAGACAAAATCTCTCCCTTTGTTATCTTAAACTCTTGATTGTATTTGCATTTCAGTTATTTAGTTAAAACGAATATATTTTGTTTTTGAGATAAGTTTATTAAAAGTATTTAATTGAAGAACACCCATTTTAATTTAACAAAAAAATATTTTTCTTTTATTGAAATTAAAAATGTTTATACAAATTTGTATGTAACTGATAAAAGGGGATATTTCACTAAAGTTCTTGGAATTATGTGTATTAAAAAAAAACTCTGTAAAATAAATCATTTAATCTATACCCTTATTCTAGAAGTATTTTTTTTTAATTCAATCATTTAGCTACAAAATATATAATATTTTGGTTGTCCATTGGGAAGGAGGGGTCCAGAATTCAATTAAAACGCTCTAGCAATCCAAACTGTGAAATAAATTTTTCAAATAAACCACAACTTGGAAATAAAAAGTTTATCCTGCAACTACCAAATCCCAGCCCTTTTCCAAAACTTGTATATAACTCAGGGCACATTTATTTATATTATCAAATTGTGACTTAAATTTGAGTTGCTTATTTGACAAGCTAAAATTTTCTTATCAGTGGAGTATTTTAACTCTTGAAAAATCCAAATTGTTTGGAGTATTTACTTTTGAGAGAAAATAAATTGTTATTTTACAATAGTAAAAGCTAGCTTGAGGGTAGATGGAAGGAAATTGAAGGAACATGCTCATGTAGCCAATCAAAGTAAGAAAAATACAATAGAAGTGATGCATTTGTATGGCAACCTTTTAAATCAGTGTCTTTCATTTTTTTAAATAAATTTTTCCTTATTTTGAAACAGTGTACTGACTTTTAAATTATTTTCTAGAATTTTTATTAATATTATGATATCGCACTTTGAAAATAATAATTTATTACAATACAAGTTTTCACTTAAATATTATCCTCTGTAACTTTTTCCAAAGAAGTATGAACAGAATTTTAAAACAATCTTATTTCTATAAAACGTCACTTATAAATTATTATACAGATTATTGTTACGGCTTATGTTCTACCAATTTATTCTAAACACAAATTTACACAACGAATTTATTCAGTCAGTAATGGATCAAAAATAATATATTTGTAAACTTGTCTAAATAAGAGGTCAGGCACTTAATACATACGTTTTAAACATTGTCTTTGGATTTAATTAGACGTAAACTTTACTGTTATCAACCGTACCTCTCTTTTAGAGCTACTGTTTGGAATTTGGAATAATAAAGGTATCACGTTTGTATATTATTGTCCAAATGGGTAAACCTGCATATGAGAAGTCATGCATAAGAAGTCATATGCAACTTTCCTACATTTAACTTTTTTCTGTGTTTTTATCTGATACAAACTATTTTGTGAAATGATTCACTTGGAAATTATGTACTTTTCGAGATGCTCTTTTAATATTACGTGGATCAAAATCGCGCAGGAATACGAGCTCTCGTCTATTCTGGAAAAGTTCGAACCACCAACATTTTTTGCACAGACTAAAGCCTATTTCATTAGTGTAAGATGCATTGAGTTAACACTTTACTCTAACAGCTATCATACACTTAAATCTACCTAACATTCTTGTTAATAACCACCACTATTTTTTTTTTTTTTATTATAATTAATTTATGTGTAATATTATTAATTGACCAAGCGTAAGTGATGTCCTATTTCAAGACCGTTAGGCATTTCGTCTGTCTGCTTGTTACGTTATTAAAACCAAACGAGATGTTTGATTTTATCTAATTTGGCATGAATGTTCATTGAAGTCGTGAAAAACGACGTATGTGTAGGATTGTTTTATAAAATGTAGTTTTGATAATAATATTATACACCTTGCAAATTAGACACAACGTATAGTACTTAAATTATTTTTCTATCATCAACAAACCTTTTTTACTTTTGTTTTAATGTTTTCAATATTATCATGTATCAAATCTTATTCTTGTTTTAATCCTATGAATTTAATTTTTTTTTAAGTTATGTGTCGTACATTTTTATGGACTAAACTTGGCTTTCTGATCCTCTACAAATAAATCTGTTTACAATGTTGCAAACAATATCACTTGTTAGTATTTTTCAAATCTGTTTTAGGGTAGTCCTTGTTGATAATCCTGTAATCGTCCTACAATATAATGAATCCTAATGTTTCATGTAGAAGTTCTACTAAAGTAGTTTGATTAAGATCGGTTTTATAATCCAATCTAGAATTCAATTAAATTAATTTTGAGTTTTCTTTCCTGACTTTAGCAATAAGCTCTTTTTTTCTGGTAACAAGAAGCTTCTCAGGTCTATTAATTCTATTACTACATCGTAATGACCAATTTGTACGATTTTCTTAATGGATTTATACTTTTTGTTTTTGCCCAAAGCTGTGGTAATAGTAGAATTTGTAATATTAGAAAAGGTAAGTGTCTGGTTGAAATTATGCACATTATTGTAATGGCTTCCTCCTGTATTATTGTGGTATACAGTTACATTACTGATATTTCAATTAATATGGGTGGAACTATCAACATTGTGTGAATTAACTGTATTATTGCCAGTAGAAGCATCAAATTTATTGATGTTGTCTCTTCTTTTACCTCCTGAGTGTTGTTTCCATCTTCCCAACTTGTCAACTTCAGGGCTACGTTTACTTTTCAAGACTTTAACTCCAGGCAGGTCGTCCAAAGCATCCGTTCCGATGCCTTCAGTATTAGTATTCAGTTCAACAAACATATCGTAGTGCACAGTCTCAACTGTAGATAGCCCCACACAGTATACAGATAACACACACAGTACTACTAGCGCTATCTTTGCGTCCATCTGAAAAAATAAAGTTAACGGTTTGAGTTAGAAGTAATAAACAAGATGAAAAGATGGGATACTTTTCGAGTCTTTGGCTCGTGTTTTTTGTTTGTTTTTGTTTTACCCAAAACACGATACCACACACTGTAATTTTAAAACGTTGACCCAAAAACGTTATCCCGACGCGCTACGACAGTTTAACTGTAAAAATCTGTAGTCCCTTATAAAAAACCTATAAAACGATAACCCACACTGTATTTTATAAATGTTGACCAAAAAACGTGACTCCGACGCGCTAGGACTCTCTAACTCTCAACATTGGTTTTCCCGTACCCCAAAACAAATTTGCACCAAACATGTCAATTAGGGCTGTATAGATAAACGAAAAAACGTTTTGAAAAATTTTGAAAAACAACCCCCTTTATGGCCAAACAACAAAAAACCTGTTATTATTATTATTTTTATTATAAAAACGAGAATTTTTAGAAATTTGCGGATTTTGCATATGTTAGGGAACATTAAATTCTACAAATAAGCCAAATTTTATCAAAATCGTTTGAGCCGTTTTTTTATAAAAAAATAATAACTGATTTTTTGGGGTTTTTTTGCCAAAAATGGAGTTATTTTGCTAAATTTTTCAAAACCGTTTTTCGTGCATCTATACAGGCCTACTTGACATGTCTGGTGCAAATTTGTTTGAAATCGATAGAATAGTTTTCGCTCTAGCTTTGTATACATACAGACTTACAGACATACATACATACAGACAGACATTTTGTAAAAAGCACTTTTTTGGACTCTGGGGGTCCCAAAACGGATATTTCCACAAAAGTCTCAACATCGATTTTTTTACGACCACCAATTCTCTATACTGTAGTGTAGTGAGAAAGTAAAATGCTTGCTATATTTGAATTAAATTCAAACATTGGTTGTTACATAATATATATAAAACAGCTGTGTTGGATCAAAATCTGTACATGATTTTAGGCTATGTCTACAATGAACCAAAACACGTTTATTAGCAACCAATTTAGAATCAGGTTTTTTACAATTCTTCACAACTATCAGTTTTTTTAGATTAGGTAAAAGCAAAAGGTTTACTGTATTATCTATTAAGGTTTACAAACTATAAATATAAATTTGTGTAATATATTCTTAAATGGCATAAAACCATTTCGCAATTCGATTACCCTTTAAATTAAATCAAACAATAGCAAGCATTGCTGGGTTCACTAGTAATAAAACTGAATTATGTGATTTAATAAATAATAAGCAATAGAAGAATGTTTAAGTGATCTAGCTCATTATACAATTTACTTTACTTATTAATATTTATAGATCATTTGTTTAAGCTGTTTTTATTATTTCAATAAATGTATGAACTTTCAAATGTCTTGAAATATAAAATATTTGACTAAATTAAAATTATTTTAAAATAAGCTACGTGAAGGTTAAACTAGGAACAATAATGTTTTAATCTATATAACGGTAAATATTTTAAGACTGGAAACATTGAATTAAAGTTATATCTTTCTTAGGCAATCCTCAGCCACAACTGACAAGGAAAAATTCTCGTTTTTTATAGTGTGTCTTTATTTCAATAGATAGTTAAAAGTCGATTTATATTCTCGATTGTATTCAACTGTAATCGTTAGGAATTTTCCAACAACACACGTTTCTTTAACAATAGAATCGAAACAATAGACCTAGAAACAATCGTTAAATGAAAGTAAACTGTAAAGAATACTTAAATATACGCTCTCATGATTGAAAAGAAATTATTTCTGTTTTTGTAGGAATCAGCGTTCACGTGGTGTGTTGAGGTTATATTTGGTATGTTGTAAACACGATAGTACTTGAAACCGTATTGGCTGTGGACAATGGCGCACCGATTGGGAGAGATTGTCTCTGGCAAAAAGGATTAGCTAAAATTACCATAATAATTTAAAAAATGTAAGAGTGATATCAGTACCGTTTGTAGCAAACCGCATAGGGAAAGCAGGTACAAGTTGGACCGCATACTCTGCTTCAGTAAAAGAGAAAGCAACCGGAGACTCCAGCACTTCACCCTATAGCATTCTCGTAGAAATTACAAAAAATTGTGTTTGTCTTTTAACTATAGCATTCTCTAAATAGTGGATATTGTTACAGCTGATCGCTTTGACATTGCCTCATTTAAAACCATTTTACAAAATCTAACTTTTGTAATCACGTGGTGACAAATAAACTAAAAATTATTTATAAAATTTCGGATCCGGATTGCAAATCATTTTTAATTATTTATGTTTTATTGTGTAAGGAAAACTAGTCAAACTTGCATAACAAATTAATGGGATTTTAATAACATTTAAAACTCAATACGGATGAGTATTGTGATTGTTGTTGAAATGAGACTTTGCAAATAATTTTATTTCTAAAAATTAACGAATTAAATGGGTTTAAATTGTAGATTGCTCGTACGGGTTAAACACGAATATGAAGGTTTATCGATATATATATATATAATCGATGTAGATAACAACAAAAAATTCCTTTATTCATCAGCAATAAAACTCTACAACATCTGTTAGATAAGTGTGGAACTATGAGATGTTTTTAACAGTATCGATAAACGTTACCTTGCCAGCTAAATTGCATCGCATTCTCTAGACACAACTTACAGTCTACTACTCAAAAAATATGTCAATTTAATGCTTTTTTTAGTTCTGCTCACAAATTAATTTGTATAAATGTTTGTATAGCAGAGTATATAGTTTTCTTGTTTCTGGGGGTGAATCGGATTTTACCGCCACGCGTTTCACCATGCATTTTATGAAACGCTCCTAAAGTGAAACGCTCTTAATGTGAAACGCTCCTGAAGTTAAACACTCTTAATGTGATACGCTCCTAAAGTGAAATGCTCTATTCCATCTAATTTAAAAAAGGTTTGGTCTTTAAGATTCGAGAAATTAAGTCTTTAATACTTACCGAGATTGGAACCAGCAGAGTCCATCACCAAAGAATAGCCGGTTGGGGAGACACACATGAATATGACCAAAAATGGCTAAAATCTGTGCCTTTTTTGTATTTGTTTATTAAATACTACACACTTTTCTGAGTCTATTGATATAAAATGCATATATATTTGGTTACTTTTTAGTACAATACCAGGTGGTTTGTATATTATACTCTGACTATTTTTTCTTTTACGCGTAGGTCCATCATCTTCTAATGTCAGTAAATCTATTCTATCTTTTTCATCATAAAATATGTGTTTTTTTACATAACTATAGACTAAAAGTAATATAGTTGCATTAAACTACATGGTTGCATATATGTATCAAACATTGCACTGTTACTCCTCACTTTATAACTTATTTTAGAAAAGTCTTGTTTTCCGCAACTTTTATTTTTTATGAATTCAACCACAAAATTTGATATATCTCAAAAACTATTTAACATAAAGAAATGACAATTTCCAGGGTTGTTGTACACTTTATTAGGAAAAAAAACATGTTTTTCATCTAATTTTAATGAAACACCTTCCAGAAATATAATTATTTTCAAAAAAAGTTGGGTAAAAAAATTAAAAAATTATATAAAATTATATGGGTACTAATTTTTGATGGATCATAAGAAAAATACATGGAAATGTTCCTCAAACTATCTTAATCAAAACGATACTAACCAGAATATTCTAGGTTTTATAGTTTTTTTGGAATATCGAGTTAAAAATATACCACAATTTCTCCAAAATGGGACCAAAAACAGCCCCAAAAAGTAATTATGGTAAAAAAATTATATAAATCTTAAATATTACAAGAAGTTTAACTGATAAAATATTCAAAACTCCATTTATAAAATTGTAGCATTTTCATGTGTGCCTCCTCTTAATATATTTGAGTTGAGTGTAGAAGTATAACAGATTGTGCTACATTGTAGGCTTAATCTGTTAATGTTAATACAATGTACAGTGTAATTAGTAATACCTCTGAAATGGACATTGTGCTTCCTCATTTCCTAAGTTGTGTTAAAAATTGTCATTGTGATTTCTCATTTCGTAAGTTGTTTTAAAAAGATTACACTTCTCCAGTGTGGTTTACAATTACATTTTTTATATATTATCCAGTCCATAAGGAAAAAATAATTACAAAAACTGTTCCCGATTTTTGTTAAATAAAACATAATATACGCCATAAAACAATTTCTTGTTGATACCTGTTTTTGCTTCAAAAATATTGAGTTTTATTTATCCAAGCAATAAACTCTCAAAAAGAAGTTCTTCAATTACAGCTGTTAGATATTAATGGTGATATTTTTACTTTGTTATTTTAATATACTCATGTAAATCGTGATTTAATGTCCACTGATTTTATGACGTTAATTAATAATTATTCGACCAGTAACCAAAAACACTACTTATATTTTTTATTTTTATTTTTTACATACAGCCATTAAACATTTAATAATTTAATAGGCATTGTCAAAGTTCTACTACAATTAAATAATATTAAAAACTTTATAATTTGTACAAACAAGCTACACATTATACAATTAATAAAAAACACATGTTTCTGGTGACAATCTGAATACAATTAAATTATATATTACAACAAACATACGCTAAGAGTTTCACTATTTGACCATTCAGCCAACATGAAAACCACCCGGCCTCCAATTTGGTAGTTCATTCCACTAAATTCCTTAATATCTTACAGTGGATTCATAATAAACCATGTATGAAGTTTATTTTTAAAATCTTTAATTGGCAGTTATTTTAACCTTTGTGGCAGACCATTGAAAAGCTGTATTCCCAAAACATAGAAACTGTATGTAGACCTAGTCAGAAGACAGTATGGAATATCAATAACACAGCTATTTCTTGTATTATAGCAGTGAATACTAGACCTATAAAGTTCTTCCACTGAATTGATATGTGTCAGTAAATCAAAGAGATAGAGATTAATTACGGCCATAATCTTTAGTCTAATAAAAATGGGGTGACAATTTTCACTATAACCAACATTAACCAACAGTCTAACAGCTTTCTTTTGAACCTTCAGTATGTTCACAATGGTATTTGAATTTTCCTTAAGGTAGACGCCATAACTAATATAACTCTGTAAGTAGGAAATATATATTTATCTTACCAATTTACATGGCAGCTGAGATTTTATATTTCTAATGAGGAATACAGTTCTTGAAAGTTTTTTGCACAATTCTTCAACATGATAATTCCTTGTAAGACCGGTATCTAAATATATACCCAAGAGCTTAGCTTTATCCTTGATTCCATATTTAGTTGAAAAAGTAATAACCTGGGTCTTATTTTCTTTCATAATAATATTATTTGCATTGAACCAAATACTTGCCTTCCTTAGGGCTTCATCAGAAAGTGAATCTAGCAGTTCGTATCTCCATGACCATTAAGAACTGTAGTATCATTCATCAGCAAATGACAAGACATTAAAAGATATACTATATTATGGGAGGTCATTTACAAGTATCTGGAAAAGAAGCGAACCCAGAAGAGAACCCTGTGAAACTCCATGTTTAATAGTTTCCAGATCAGAAAAACACCGTCCACATACACCACCTGCTTCCTTGCAGGAAGATATGTCTTGAACAAATCCAGCTCAAGACCTACAAAACCTCAATTTTCAAGCAATGCACAATGTGACACAGTATCAAAAGCATTGCTTAAATCACAGAGTATAGCCCTAGCAGAACCTATCCCTTCGAGCACAGACAACATACTTGTGTGACAAATCAACTGAATGTATACCCCGCGTAGATAAGCCTATCCAGGTGAGCTCTACCGCCGGTTCCGATCGGGTGAAAGCCCCGGTGGCCGCTGTTGGTCGCAAGGATTGTGAGGGCGACCAATCACACAGAAACATCGATGATAGGGTTGACCACTTGGCCCAGAATGCTACGAGTGGGGAAACGGGGAGAGAACTTAGCGAGAAGAGAAACCAAGAAAAGGATAATACCAATCCTTTCAAGAAAGGAGATTTACAAAAAAACTCCAACCAAAAGTTCAGAAACAAAAAGTATGGAAAGCCCTGTTTGCAGCAATGAAAACGATGTAGAACCAGCAGAAATAGTATCTAACGAAGTGGAGGATGGGTGTGCTGATAAGATACTCGTTCAAAAAGTAGTAAATAATGAAGTTACAAGACTGGCAGAACAAATTAGAGATGCTGACAATAATGAAGAGGAGCGGTTAAAAGCTATTAGAGACACTCTAAAACGTATGAGTCAAGCTGCTGGAAAACAAAAGAATGTGAATATGGCCATTAAAAATTGGCTTATATTTATTGAAGAGGGATTAGAAGTGGTGTGGGCTTGCAGACTGGTAAGGCAGAATGCAATAGGGAGTCTTATGGAAAGAGCATCTGTTTTGATGGTGGCTAGCCCTAAAGAGAAGATAAATTTACCTTCACGGAAGCGGCCAAGAATTTCGATACCAAGTCCTGAAATAGAAAGCACTCGCAGGGAGGCAAGGGATTCACCTGAATTGAAAGAGGACAAACATAGGGAAGCCCAGTATCATGTAGATGATCAAAATGGTTACACATTAGTACAATCAAGGAAGCAGAAAGATCTTAAAAGAAAAACCAAAATCAACAAAAGTATTTCTAATCCGAAACGGACGCTGAAAAAGGCTACAAGGCCACAAAGGCTGGAGGCAGGCAGAGCAGCAGGGTCTAGAGGAATGGTCTTAATTATTAATCCAGCTGCAGGGAAGAGGTACTCAGAGGTTTTGGGAGCAATAATAAAGGACGTAAATCCTGAAGACTCTGGCACAGAAATAAGAGGTGTAAGGAAAACAGTAGCAGGCAAATTGTTACTTCGCTTGGGCATCTAGCGGGATCAAGTAGCTTTTCAAACTGCTATAAGAGCAGCCATAGGAGAAGGTAGAGATGTTCGATGTTTAATACCCCGGATGAAATTAGAGATTCTGGATCTGAGCTCGTGCACAACTGAAGATGAAGTAAAGGAGGCTGTCAGGCGAGACATAGGGGAGAACGTGACAGAAGAGATTAAAGTCAATCTTCTTGGACCGAACATAAGAGAACAGTGTAGGGCCATTGTCGAACTAGAGGAGGTATTGGCAAAAAAAATTATTCGAGGAAAATAGAATAAAAGTAGGTTGGGTGTTAGCTAGGATTAGGCGACGGGTGGAAGTTTAGCGCTGCTTTCAATGCCAAACATGGTTGCATCTCGTAGATAAATGGAAGAAAAGAGTAGTTTTGAAATGAAGAGATCCCTAGCCCTCGCATACTCTAATAGCATCGGGATCAGAAGAAATTGGTCAAGAGAGACCGTTTGGCCAAGAGAGACCAGATAGGATAGATAAAAGAAATATGGATCTAATCCAAGACAAGATGAAGTAAGATTAGATCCAGCGTGGGTACCTCGGGAATGCCAGTTCCCGTACTCACAAGTGTGAGCCCCTGAGCCAATTGTGGAATGTAGACAATTTATTTGAAAGAAGCATTTTAAAAACTAATTAACTGCAATAATTGTATTTGCATTGTAATCAATACTATAATATTGACTTTTACTCTTGTTACACGCAACTTGAACCTTTCATTGTGATTAGCAATTTAATGTTTATGTAAAAATTTCAGTGGGGAAAATGTATTTAAATATTTTGTACCATAAAATTAAACGTGGTTTTCTTTTAAACTACAAATTCTGACAACTCAAACGTTTGCCTAATAAAAAACTAGATTAATATATGTGGTAAACAGAGGTAAGAAAAGTTTGTTTATTTGGATGTAAGACTAAAAAGGCTTATAACTCTTGTGTTCCTGGGTTTGAAACCGAGTAAATCAAGAGTCTATAATGACTTCCTACCAGTTATCGAAATCCGTTTTGTAAACATGGTTTTAAATATTTAAATATGTTTGAATTCGTTATTGTGGCTACTTGTTCCCTGTTTTAATTATTTATAAATAGAACACTAAATAAAATTGAGCAAGTGTTTATAAAATTAATGTTTATTACTGCAGGTATAAAAATACTTTAGAATTGTATAAAATAATAAATTTTTATAAGTTTCTTTGGAAGCCAACAATACTATATTAATAGGTTTTAGTAAAGTTTGTTCAATAAATATAATAAGTATATTAAATCTCACTCTCTAAATTTTGTTCCTTTAATTGCGAAGGCTTTAAATACAAAACTACTACATTGTTTTAAATGTAGTAAGTTGATTTTGAATTTTATCAGCTAACAAAATTATAAATATTATGAAACCATAAATATAATTACAGCGTTTGTATTAAAACTATCTGCTTTCGAGTTATTTAAATTAATAAAATATATAAACATAACTCAAAAGGAATTCTTCGTCTTTAATAATACATTGTGTACACAATGTTTATTATTTAAATATGAATTCAAAAGTTATATTTATTAACGTGGTATTTATTGCTATTACATGTTTTTAGAATTTTATACGTACTTTGTCTTCTTACTTAAACGTCGTTTATGTTTGACATTTACTTTGACACCACAATCGACTGAGACATAGACCAAATTAATTAAAACGAATTGGAATAGCTCGCCTCTTGAAATATTTAATAAATAATTCTTGACAAATTTACCACCAGAAAAAGAATAAATTTATGTCGACCTGATTTTTCTCGAAAAGTTTAGTTATTTCCAATTAGTTTGCTTCTACACTGTTTTGAAAATAAATTTTTAACATAGGACCATATAATAATATATATACTCAATCCACATGTTAGTTTTAAGGGTCTTACAAAACTGAATCAATTTCGAAGGAAATGGAAAATAAAACTTTTAGGTTATTTTGAAATATTTAAACTGAATTTAAAAGGCTTAGTGTTTTTACACGTGCTATCTACAATACTAGGGTAATTTTTAAATTAATTTTAAAATATTACGATTTATTTTTGAATGTTTGTTTTTTATATTTACATAAAAGGTGTTTACTCTTTTAAAGGCAATACAAGTAATTACAACAATTTCAGTTTTTACCATTAACTATTTGAACAGGTATTCAACAATTATTATAAAATATACATAAACTAAAGGTTTGATCTGTATTAATTTGAAACACCCTAAGTTTGGTTAACTTAACTTTAAATTTTAGTTAGATAATTTGTATTGGAAGATAAATTCTGGTTGCGTAGTACCAAACTATATTCCCTAGCGTCGAACAACATTATGTATGCAGAAGCTATGATTGTGCAAAAGCCGGGGTGAGATGAAGTTACTACACAATAGACCATAAATTTGTTTCCAGAGATTTTGAATTATTGTTGTGTAATCGATTTGTTTAACTTTATATTTGCAAGTTGTTTAGAAACCACAAATATAATTAATAGACTAAATAAACTATTGAATGTAATTCTTCTCATTTACAGGCGAATACTTTAACAAGTGAAATAAGATTACGATGACTGCCAATGAAATATCCTAAAATAAGGAAAACACATCCAAAGGGTTACAAATTTATAAAACCCCCAACCACTTTCCTATGGGGTACTATAAATATAAGTTATATACTAAAACATGGTGAATTTATCAACTATTAGTCTACTTACACTTCGTAAAAAGACCTATAAGTATTGTTGAATTAAGATTTGTAATCTTTAGATTTTTTATTTCTTTAAGATATTTATTCTTATTTATAATTACAACCATGAAGGACTAAATGAAGAGATTGGAAAAATAAAATAAACGCCATACAACCAAAACTTTACGTTAAGACTCAAACTTAAAGAAGGATTTAAATAAAAGTTTGACAAGTACCAAATAAACGTTATAAGCAATTTATTTTATTTTGTACAGACATATCAGTACCGTAGTAACTGCCAGATGGCCTTCATATTTTACAAATCAACAACTAATTACAGTATTTAAAAATCACTTACAACATTGGGTTAAAACTCATTCGTTGCTTGTATTGCTTCCAATTGAAGAGAAGTTACATTTTTGTAAGTGGTTTGTTCGTATAAATGTGGTACAGAATTATATACAGATATTATGTATAAGATGAGGGATAATTAAGTGTAGCCTTATTTTGATCCAACAAAGGTGGCAATACACTTGAGGTATATTGCATGTAAAAGGAAAACCTTCGGATGTAATTTAAAACTTAATATACCTTTCAGAACCCTTGAAGCTAGAAAAGATATTTGCCTTCTCCGAGAAAATAAAATAAGATTTTTAATCGACTACCACTCCCACGATTTCCCAATAATCTTCCTGTCTTCATAACGCTATTGTATAATACAATTTCCCTTCCAATAAAATGTTAGCTTAAAAAGCAACCAAGAAACATTATATTAGTAAATCAAGTAAATTATTTATACATATAAAGCTTCCTTTTATTTTGAGGAATTTAAAACATTTATTTGAATGATTTACTTTTATAACTAACTATTAATTCCTTTAGGTAAGGGGTACTGGTATTTAAATTTTTATTTTAATAGCAATATTGATGAGTCCTAGATTAAGACCTTTCTAATCGTTATGGTTAGCAAGTTAGTTTTTTTGATAAGTTTTAATAGAGCCTCTATAAAAATTTATTTGAATATTTTATACAATAAATATAAACGTTTTTAACACGTATTTTACATAGTTTAAAATATTAACTAATACACTCCATTTCTTTATTTTTTACGCAGATTTAAAAAAAAAATATTACAGTGACCAAATTATTATATTTTACCAAAATACAAAAATTGAGTTTTACCATTATTTGTAGATATTCATTACAATAGTAAACTGATTGATTAGGCTTGAGGGGTTTATTATTGTCAGTAGCTGAAGGGACAAACTTAAACGCAGTATAGGTTAATGGAATTTCCATTCATGTTATTCCTTTTCTAAATATTTTTTGTGTTTTAAATTAAAAAAACTTTGTATACAAACCATTAAAAAGGGGAGTTTTTAATTTGTGGGTTAGGGGCAAGTTGTAGCTATTTCAGTACATTGTGTGGAGACATGATAATTTATAACTAAACAACGCAAATACTAATCTTTTAACAGATTTTTCTGCGGCGTTATATAGGAAGCCATTTATTCAGTATTAAAGTAGTATTCACTATTGGGGGTAAAGTGTAGAATCAAGCCTTAATTCTGCATAAAGAACTTATAGCACTGACATTTTTAATAGTCTGAAAAAGTTTTGTCCACACATTCACTTATATTATTAATCATATGTCTAACAATTTTAACTGGTCTTCTTGGGTTCGTAACCTGAACATCATCATATGCAGCTATTAGTACACATATCCGAAATAACAACAATACATTTTGAAACAATATTAAACAATTACTACACCGATCTCATTTTTACATAACTAAATACTTAATAATCAATTATTAAATTAACGTAACAATAATTACGGACAGTAAACATAGTTATTTACCCCGTAGTTTATAATACAGCGTAGACAACAATATAGTCATATTGTTATAGAATACTGTAAACGTTTACTTAAGTTTAAACAATGATTTCATAAAATTCTTTTAATCAGTGTAAGTTTTGTTTAGCTATTAGAGCACCTTGTTTGTGTGTTTTTTTTTTTGACTTTCAGTGCCTTATCTGTCAGTCAATATTCATTTTAAATTATGTACTTTGTTTTTAAATTAAAAAGAAAGCCTATTAAATACATTTTTTTATGATTGTACGTGTATTACTTAGCAAATTATGGAGAATTCCAGTAAAAGTTATTATTGATTTGAATTACGTATCGAACACTACTTAGAGGAGCTTACTAATAATAATTCTCCTACAACAATAATGCCTACAAGTTTCGTGAGTTACTTATAAAATACAAACTTAATTACTTTTTGTAGATGAACAATCAACATTAATAACTTTAGTAAATTGCAAGTTTAGATTTCATTAAATAAGGTTTTTCACTAAGCACTTTAATGTTGCCCGTGTCGGCAAGTTACAAGGTACTAAAAACGTAAGGTTCTACAAAATAAATTTAGTTTTTTCATTAATTCAACTTAAATGCCTGTATTTCTTACTGCTGAGAGTTAGTTTTAATAAACACTATTAAAAACTATAGGATAAACAAAAGCTTATAATATATTTCAAAATAAGTATGATTAATAATTTAAATAGTGCTATACACTTAGGATTCTATTATTTACGTTTGTTACCGTAAAGTCAATATCGATTTATTGACCAACATTATAATTATTTGTATAACATATTACAATTATTCTAATTATTACAATTAGTGAACCAATTGTTAATATTAATTATTTAAACCATACAATTTAAAAGAAGCATTAAGGTATTATACTACGCACTTGTCGTTTCTATTCCTGATAAAATAATTATAATATAATTAAATCAGATAAAAGTAGATTATAACAGTAAAACGACTTTCATAAAATAATAAACAAATAAATAAGACATAATGTGTAGTAACATAATTAATTTAAATAATAAATTTTTCCTACAGTTACATAATAAAGGGTGCTTTTGCACACTCACAGCAGTTTCGACCGCCAGCTGTTTACTTAGCGCACTAGGGTGCAAAGAAACAGCTGATATGTAGTCGATGTTTTGAAAATGTTTAATGTTTTGGGACTAACCTCTGTAAAACAGATTTAAAAAAAAAGTAAAACACTAATTTAAAATGTAGCTGTAGAGAAAATGTTGTGTTTATCACGGGTGCAAAGTTTACTTTGTCACCCTCAATAAACTTTAACGTTCTCGGCTACGACTCTGGCGTCAAATGTTTATCTCGTTCAACAAACTCAACTTTACACCCTAGATACACAAATAACTAATTCCACTCGAAGTAGAGTAGGAAAACTTATCAATATATATACCTATTCTGATTTATCGTATTAAAAGTTTACGCTGACATGAGTTCGTGGAGGGTAGCTTCCATATTCACTAGTCTCCAATAATATTACATCATTTATTTCAGCCATAGATATTATTATAGGAAATGTGTATGATGTGATAACACGTTGTTATTTATGTCATTTATACAAACAACATTTTATGCTTCAACTTTATTTTAAACTTCTCCAGTTTATTTGAATCGTATTCCTTAAACAACTACCAATGAAAAGATTTAATTCGAAATTTGTGATGTTTGTTTTCTGCCTATAAATTAAATTTTTTGTAGAAGGTTTTTACTGTGTACAGCCAAGATACTCGTTTTCAATGATCTTGGTTTTTACTAATTTGTCAAAATATAGTGTTTATTCAAATGATTTATCTTTTCGTCTTCGTAGTTACATTTAATTTCCTGTGGTTGGTAAGCCTATTTAACTCGATCTACATAACTATTTTGATAGAACTGGTTTTATAACTTGTCAATTTCTTTGTCAAAACCAAACAAAATTAGTAGTTTTACTACAAGAAAAATGATTTTACTACTAGCGACAAGACAAATTCTATGCATTTTATTTTCAATCTTTCTATATAAAAAAGAACATATTTTAATAAAATAGTATAGAATAAAATCCATAAGAAATTTTGCTAAATATTATTTTTATATACAATTAAAACAAAGTATTTGTTTTAAAATATTATTATTTAAATGACACTATGTTATTGAAAATATATTTTTAGCCCAGTCTATACAAACTATAGGCAGTACCTCTTACTTAAACCTCGCCTGAATTGCTAACAACTTTAACTCAGCAGACATTATTGAATGTGACACTGACAAAGTTAAAATAATAAAATTTTCATAATTTGCCTTTTAGATTATTGAATTCTTGTCGTGTTTGACAATGTTAAATATTAAAATGTATTTTTAAATACCTCGATTCTTCTTTAAAACATGATGCTGTCTTTTTTTTATAAAAAGTTGATGCTATTGAAATCAATAGTTGTTTACGTTGTAGTTGTTTAAAACATAATACATCGGGTTTCCAAAACTTACAGGAAACGAAATGTTAGGAATTTAGTAATTCTTAAAAAGATTGTTCCAATTTATTTTAAAATAACTAACGCTATGCGTATTTTAAACAATAATAATTATTCAAAATAAAAGTACTCTTACTTGAATTCAAGAATAATGCTTTTATAAAGTTCATCAATATTATAGAATTACCTAAAGGTTTACGGAAATTCATATCTTGTTAATACACATACAATAACTATATTTTGTATTTCATCATATTCATAAAATATTATTTAGAATAAATTTTGCCATTTAACATGCTATTGATAGATTTTGTAAATAATTTTGTAGTTTCCAGTTAAAGTTGTTGCATATGAAAGAAATAAATGCTATAGAAATTGATTTAGAAATATATATTATAAATATAGGTTTTGTTATGTTAAAAAATTTGGAAAACGGTTGACCCTAGAGGCCATCCATGTAACTTCACGCTAAGTTTAATTACAACAAACACTATTTTTGGAAATTTTGAACTGCCATAACTTTTGAATGAATCATCCGATTTTTATGCAATTTGCGGCAATCGATGCAGTTTTTTAAGTCCAATTAAAAGAATCAACAACAAAAATTTTTCAGATGAAAAGTTTCGGAGAAATTGAGGAAAAACACTTTTTTTGATTTTCTTTCGTTCACGATATCTCATGAACGAATTAACCGATTTTGACCGGACTGGTAGCGATCGACGTCGCTTTTCAAGGTTAAAAGCTGATTAGATTTTGGAATTGATCGGTAAAGCCGTTTAAAAGTTATTTAAAAAAAACCTGATTTGAAAAATTTTTATTTCTTAGTTTTTTCGAAATTTCTCAGAACCTACCGGTCCGAATTAGTTGAAATTTTTAGGAAATCTAAGTTTGATAGAGCTCTTTAGAACGCCGTTTGGTAGGATCCAATCGGTTAAGCCGTGCAAAAGTTATAAGCGGGTCACATACTTACATACACACACACACACACCCACAGACAGGGTGACACCCTCTCGGGAGTGGTCAGGGAAGATTCCTAGGACCTCAAAACGTCGAGATCTGATGAATACTCGATTTTCGAAAAACGGGGTGAAACCAATAACTTCCCGATTTTATAAAATTTTTAATTTTCTTTTAGCGGGAAGTTAAAAAAAGTAACACAAAAAAAACTTAAATCATTTTAACTTGTGCAGGAATTTATAAAGTGGGTACATATACTAACAAGGGTAGTGTTCTTGGGCCCATATTGTGTGTGTTGCATACAACAGGAGCCTATGAAAGGAAAAGTGGCTTAAGTCATTTTTTTTCTATTTTGAGCTAAATACTGTTTCAGATTCCTTAACCTTCATTCTGTTTCTAGGAAAAGTGAACCAAGTCGAAACATTAATATTTCTTAAAATATAGATGGCTGTGAAAAAAGCAAGAAATGAAACAGCTGATTCCTCTCAGGCAATAATGGCTTAAGTCAGACTTACTTCACTTTTCCTTCAACTAATGTCAGCTTTTGTAGGTGTGTTGAATGAGTGAATGTTAATATTTTGATAATTTTTAAAGTTGTATTTATATAAGCAGAGCTTGATTTTATTCCAATGGAAGAAATAAGTGAATCTGATATCATGCTATCATTGTTAGATGACTCTGGCTCTGAATATGTGCCTACAGAAGATGAAAATCTAGGTAAGTTGAAAGTCTAACATTTGTATTTATAACCTAAAAAAATTTACTTTTAAATTGTTGTTAAACCTTTGGCTTTGGCCTTTTTGGAAAATATTAATTTTGAGATTTCTAACCTATAAATTATTCAGAATAACTTATCTTACATGTGAAAATTGAGTACTAAACAGACCATCTCAACAATTTTAACATTAGGAGGCTTTTACATTCTAAGTGACAAAATCTACTGCTGATAATTAGGTCAC
>JAGFPH010005219.1:42061-61323 GCA_018207615.1 Philaenus spumarius
TTTGTGCAGATTTGTACTTTTGTATCCGCCTATTATCAACATGGGTAGGCCTGGAATGCCTATATTTTTACATCCAAGTTAAATTTGAGTATTTACTACCAACTAGGCCTATCGCAATAAATATGACAAAGCAGGCTTTTGAATTTCAAATGACATTATTATTTTTTAGAGTGCAGTAAGATAAGCATATACCAGAAAACTATTGAGTAACGAAACATTGAGATATTGCGCTGTAGCGTTATATCTAATAATAATAGGCTAATGTTGCTGAGCTATTATCGACAGTTTTGTGGAATGCTTACTATTCTGTACCCAATATTAATTATGCCTAAAGCTTTTTTTCTTTTTCACTGTTTGCTTAATTGTTTGTTATTTTTTCAGATCCAGATGATCCTGGTAATGCATCTGAAGGGATACAAAGGAACCATAGTGCTGATGTGACTTCAGACGATGAACCGGAACCTTTGAATGCCAATCAAAATAAATCTCGCAAACGTAAGAGAAATATAAACAAGAAAACACTACGTAAATTGAACCGGAACTCAGGTAAAGAATACCTTACTTCTAAAGGAAAAAAAGTTGAAAAGAAAACATTTTCAAACATACCTTGCAAATGCAAATTAAAATGCAGTGATGCAATTACTGAAGAACAAAGAAAAGGTATGTTTGAAAGATTTTATTCCATGGGAAGTTTTCAAGCTCAAAACGCTTATCTTACTGGTTTATGTCAGCGATCTACTCCAAAAGTACACAGACTTCGAGACGGCAGTCGAGGGTTAAAAAATACAACTGTTAAGTATTATCTGCAGTTGCGAGAAAAAAACATAAATGTTTGTAAAGAGTATTTCAAACAATCTTTCAGGGTTTCAGATGGGAGGATTTTCAGAGCTCAAAAAAAAAAATTAGTGATGGTAAAGATCCAGGAAGTGATTTGAGGGGAAAACAACCTTCCAAAAACAGAATTGAAGAATCTCGATTAGATATTGTTCGGAAACACATTGAATCTTTTCCTTGTAATGAGTCTCACTATACAAGAGCCCATAACCCAAATAAGAAATACCTTTCAGAAGGTCTGAACATTACTCAAATGTACATTTTATACAAGGAGCACTGCTCAAACATAACTGCTGAGCCCGTAACTGAATCCATTTACCGTCGAATATTCAATTTTGAATTTAACTTAAGTTTCCATCCCCCTCGAAAAGACACTTGTATAAAATGTGACATTTTCAAGATGAAAATAGAAATATGCATAGACGCAGAAGAAAAAAAAAATCTTGAAATCAACCATGAATTGCATCTTCGTAAAGCAGATCTTGCTAGACAAAAAATTAAAGATGCTAAGGAGGAGTGCCAGACAAATCCTACAATGTATGCTTTCTCCTTTGATCTGCAAAAAGCTCTGCCGTTCCCGATTTTAACTTGTTCAACTGCTTACTACAAAAGGAATATGTATGTCTATAATCTAGGTTGCCATGATCTATATACAGATACTGGATACATGAATGTCTGGAATGAACTCATAGCTTCAAGAGGCTCCCAGGAAATTGCTTCGTGTGTTATTAAACATTTGAGAAACAGATCGTCAGCAAATCATATTGAACACGTTATAATGTTCAGTGATAGTTGTGGTGGGCAAAACAGAAACATAAAAATGTCTCTTGCAATAATGCACCACATACAAAGTGCAGAAAGCACTATAAAGACTGTTGACCACAAATGTATGGTCAGCGGCCACTCTTTCCTCCCTAACGATGCGGACTTTGGTATTGTAGAGCGTTTTGCAAAAGGAAAAACCATCTATGTCCCTGAGGATTGGTATAATATAATCCTGAAATCAAAACGAAAGAAACCGTATGTGCTAAACGTTATGGACCAGACAGAAATGTTATCTACAAGTTTGCTGGAAAAGTCTGTAACAAGAAGAAAGAAGAATGAACTTAATGATAAAGTTTCTTGGTTTAAAATACAGTGGCTAAGATATGACAAGGAGGAACCTTTCAAAATATTCTACAAAGAATCTCTCAATGATGACTTGCCCTTTCTAACATTAGACATAACACCAGCCAAAAAAGGTAGACGCCTAGTAACACTAAACCGTGTAACTATGCAGCCTCTTTATAGTTTTCCACGAAGAGTTACAGCATTAAAGAAGAAGGATATGATGGACCTGCTCAAGTTCATCCTACCAGTTCACCATGGCTTTTTTAACTCCTTAACTGATGGAAGTGATAATGATGATAACCCCATTGTGAATCGAGAGTCGGAGGCAGAAGAAGATGATTGATTCGTGAATGGAAGACAAAAAACACTTGAATAATAATTTGAATACTTCTTTTTTATGTATGAAAGTGAACTTAATATGTATTTTATAATAATGCTTAATATTTACAACTAACTTGTAAAATTAAAATCAGTGTTCAAATGAGGTATATTGTTCTTACTTTACATTTCATTCATAAAAGTTTTTTAAGCAAAAGTGGCATAAGTCAACATTTTTCAAATTTTTCTAATTTTTGTAATCTATTTTTTTTACAATGACAATGAAATAGACATAAAAAGATAGGCCAACTAATCCTCTACTTGAAGATTTAAGAAGAAAAAGTTTTAATTCTGCCCCAGATTTATAGCATTGTTTCTAATAAATGCCTTAATTTCTCAAAACTATGGAAACGTGACTTATGCCACTTTTCCTTTCATAGGCCCCCTAGATTATTATTATTATTGATATCCTCAACCCCCAGATATTAATAATAAAACTTTTGCCACATTCACTGTTTATGCATGAATATAAACCACCAGTGATTCTCAGACTCAGCCAACTGAACGTTTTCAAAGATCTCCTAATCAGGTAGCGGAATGTACCCATGACTTCAAAATTAAAATAAATGAAAAAAATCAACCCATATTAGATTTACTTTGTGACATCCAGTTAATGAGTTTATATAAACAATAATCTAATAAAGGAATAGGTTTCAGTTAAGTATCTGGGAGTAGAAACTGACATGAAAACACCACGTTAATAGAACTATACTATAACCTTTAACATATATTTTCACAATACACTTTACTTTGTAAGTATTTAAAATTATGTTTTTGCAACGGATGTTCTTAATTTAATGGCAGTGAATGGTTACTTTATTGGTTTACTAGTTAACCTTTCAAACTTTTATTCATACTCAAGTTACAAGCTTTTATATTAATAAAGCCATTTAAACAACTAACTTGAATAACCACATATACTGTAAGGCTAAGGGATTTATTAGGTAATCATTTGATTTTTCAGAGATCACGATTTAGAAAAAACTAATGTTCAATTTATGGTAAAACATATACAAATACATTTGTGGTACAGAGAATTTGAATGACTTTAAAAACAATTAAACTTTCTAACCAAAACGTTTTATAAAATTTAAATTCACCATTTACCAGTCAATGTCACTATTATAGTATTGAATATCACGCAAGCATACCCGGACGTAATGAAGTTAGTTAGTTTGCAAAATGTTTCATCCAAATAAATGTTCCACTTTCCCCATTACAGTAATGATTACTATGCAAATTTACCCACGCTTAATGAAGCTAGTTAGTTTTAAACATGTTTCTTTTAAATACATTTTCTATATTCCAAAAATGACTCTAAAAAAGGGAGAATGTACCGCTTTTGAATAGTTCTTTGACGTATTAGTCGGAGGAAATTGTACTAAAACTATGCTCAGCGTAAGAAATGCAGTTATGACGTCAGCGAAATGATACAAAAATCGTGATATCCTTCCACATCACACAAGTGGTAACCCTAGTTTTACGTATTTTACACTTTGACCTTATAATTGTTGGTCCATTTTTACTCTCTCCCCCTATACGTAGTACATGGAGAAAGTATTGTTTTTGTCCAAATTTTCGAATTTGAATTTTTACTGGAATTATCTGTTTTGGTGCTCCCTGAATCCCCAAAAAATATTTACTGGAATTATCTGTGTTGGTGCTCCCTGAACCCAAAAATATTTTTAGTGGAATAATTTGTTTTAGTGCTCCCTGAACCCAAAAAAGAGTCTGTCCGTGTGTCTGTTAGGATGTGTTCTGAGCTGGAGATCATACCAACTGTCCGATTTTGATGAAATTTGGTATGTGTGTGTAGTTCTGGAATATCTCCAGGAATATTTTTCATTTTTTCAAATTTTGGATTTTTAAGGGGTTTTACTTCCTAAAAATGGCAAAAAAATGAGAAAAATCAAAATTTCTCAAAAACGATTTTAATAAAATTTTGCTTATTTGTAGCCCTTAATGTGCAAAAACAGCATATTTCTAAAAATTATCGTTTAGGTAATAATAATAACTGATTTTGGGGGTTTTTGGCCAAAAAGGGGGATGTTTTTCAAAAATTTTCAAAACCTTTTTTCGTGCATCTATTCAGGCCTAATTGACATGTTTAGTGCAAATTAGTTCAAAATCGATCGAATAGTTTTAATAATAATAATAATATTATTATAATATAATAATATAATATGGATGTGTGTTACATGCATCTAATATATTCCATGGTATGTCCTACTTTTGCAATTCTAAATTACCACCTCGTATGCTACTCTTGGGAAGATATAAATTTTCAACTGGGAGAAAGTATGTGGCAGTTATCTGGTACCGTTTATTAAGATAAAAACAGTTGCAAATATATATATCCCGAGAACAATCAAATTAATATTACATAGTAATTTATATAGATGATGCAGCAAACTCTACCTCCAGCTTATCACTTATACATACCATAATGTTCACCTTACAGTTGACGTAGGCGTGAGACAGATGCTAGTGCCTCCTATGTAGATTCCCTCGGGGTATTATATAAACTGTCTCTGCTCAGTCAACGTCAAAGTGTAACAATGTTACAGAAACACTTCATCTTACGCTTTAAGACTAAGACATGTTTCAAGAAGATACACGAATAGAAAGTTTAAGATACTTACTGGTATTACTCGATAACTGATTTATCCCTGTACAACGCAAAATTAATGGGCCAATTGAAAGTAACACCATATTGACATAATAACACATTGCGAAATAAAATAATAATAAAGTGTATATTTTAATTTAAATTTTTATCATGGAAGAAAATTCAGATGACCTAAGACCATCAACTTAATTGTAATTATATAAATACTAAACTCCTTGATTGAATGTAAACATATTTCTATAGAGGGCGATCTAAATATAAACTCACCCCTTAAATACTTCCCTACTGCTTCCGAAAATCGAACGTCTTATTGTAAGTTTACCCATGCATATAATTTATTATTAGAGATTGGTTCCACATTTGATCCCCTGGCCTCATTGGTAAAACATTATACTATTCCTTATTTTTCTTTTGATTTATTGAATATTATAAACTTTAGCTACTGTTTAAAGAAGTAATACACGTTACAATGAGTGAGGAACATGTGTTGAAGCCGAAATCGTAATCTAAGTTGTAGCTAACAATTATACCATCTAAAACGTTAGTACTGGGAAGATATTGTGGCTTCATCCGGCAAAGATTTTTACTACGACCAATTTTTGTGCCCAATAGCTGTAAAGCTTCCACGTTAAAATGTTTAAACCCCTCTCTTCTTTTTTCAAAGCCCCTGATAATGTCTCTCACAAATTTCAAGTTTTAGTCCGAAATTAACTCATCGTTACGCTGAAACAATCTTGCATTAGAATTTGCATGAATTATACTCCTTTGACTTCTTTGTATTAACAATCGATTCGATGTCTTTGCACATCCCCAATGCTAAGTTCCATATGTATAAAATCTTCTGATAATCGTTAAATAAAGTAATCTCTTGTTGTAAAGGTACGTAATATGATTTTCTGACAATTAACCAATACATTTGACGTACTTTGTATGTCTGCGTGGTGTTTCCTTGTCAGTTTCCATTCCTAGATATTTAACAAAAACATTTTGAGGTATTAGATTATTATTTACAACATTAGATATATTCTACATGTCACAAAGCAAATCTAATATGGGTTGGTTTCAATTTATTGATTTAAATTTTAAAGTCACGTGACCATTACGCTACCTAATTAGGAGATCTTTGAAAACGTTCAGTTGCCTGAGTCTGAGAATCACTAGTGGTTTCTATTGATGCATCGTCAGTGAATGTGGCAGCAGTTTTATTATTATATCTGGGGGTTGGGGATATCTGCTTTGTACAACAAATACAAGTGGGCCCAAGAACACTACAATGAGTAACTCCAGCCTATATGAGGTAGAAAGCGGATTACCAATCTCCAAAGATAACGCAAAACAAACTGCGAGATATTATTTCACCAATAAACTGTAATTACCTGGGAAAGTTTAACTTAGCTTAATAGCACGGCCTTCATGTGGTGCGGCATCAAAGATAGCAGCACATTAGTATTTCTAATCTTCAAAAGCCTTTTCTGCGACAGCAGTTACTCTGTGTATTTCGTATATTGTGGGGTTGTATGGAACCCGAATTGATGATTCAGTATATTAGTTAAGGGGTTAAGTCTTTACAGGAACAATTTATTCAATAGTTTAGATATTGCCGAAAGAAGCGAAATTGGACTGTAGGATGAAACATTTTCAGCAGGTTTATGGACCATGAAGATATACTCAATATTGAAACACTCGGGTACATGTTCAGCCTGGCTTGGGAACGGATATAACAGGGTTTCCATTATTATTTAAAAGGTTATATCCTTAGTTTAAAAATGATTCAATATTCAAGTAAAATTAGAAATTTGAAAAACTGGCATTTCGAAATCTGGAATTAGTTTTAATGAAGTCATTCACATTAAACTTGTCATGCTTTTTTGTTAACTCGTCGTCTAATTCTCGTATAAAAAAGAAGAAAAAATACAGCTATTTGAAATATGAAAAAACTACAGTTTACATTTTTCCATTACCATAGAAAAAATAAAAAAATAAATTATATACTACAGTATCATGTTACAATATTATTTATTATATATTACACATTCAAGTGTGTTATAGCTTCATTTTTACTAAAAACGGTGCTACAGTTATTTAAAATGTAGTTACTTAAATGAGAGATATTTCAAAATGTGTATTTCCCATAAATATATAAATAAAAATAATACAGTGCCTTTATCAGTAATGTCAGAAAAAAAATTGACAATTGATGCACTTCTAAAAGTAATGATCAAGATAGTCATAAGTTCCTAAAAGAAGTTAAAGTGTTAGTTTAAATAAACAACAGAATACAGAACAAAAATTATTTTTGTAGGAGGATTGTATCAGCTAAACCATTATAGTCATGATTTTGTTATTATATTGGTAAAAGTAGCAACAAACTCTATTTATGTATTAAATATAAAATTAAACCTTCGAATTTAATTAAATCTGTAATACATTTTAAAATCTCTTGGTGCGAGAGAAGTAATTTGCCTTTTCCAATATGGTTTAGATAATAGCGGAGAATAAAAGTTCTTTTATCATTCGTCTTTCCCTAGCGAACGTTTCTAACCACTGATACACAGTTTTCTCTCAACCAGTTCCACCAATTTACACTGTAAATGTATAAAAAGAAACTAAAATAACAACCAAATAATTCAACCACGCAGCTGAACCGCTGACTTGCGTTGAGCAAATTTCCAAAATAAAGTTTATAGGCCTATGTTTTACGGTTTCAACAAACAATTTGGGAAATAGGTCTACTCACGACGCGACGGTGCTGAATAGCTGCATATTTTTACGAAATATATTAGTAGAATTTGTATGCGCCTAAGCCTCCAGCTACGACTCACGCGCTCCTTCGTTACACTCGCAGATGGAAAACTCGATATTGTGGCCTCTGGTTGAGCTTCGCTTCGCTCGCAGCGTAAAAACTCGCCCGTCGGCCTCGGATGAGAAGATGTCCACAAGGTAAAATCCTCAACGTGGCTTTGAAACGGGTACTTTTATGGTATTTTACGTTTGATCGATTTTGGCGGAATCTTATTGCGACCATATTTAGTTTTTTTTATAAGGTCTCATAAAAACAAAATGTGCAGAATAACAACCTACATTTATATTTTTAGAAAAAGCTCTAAAATTATTTCATTCTCGTAGGAAAAATCTCAAAAAATAGTTCCTTATGGTCAAAAACGTGCTTCCGGTTGTTGGATTTTTTTTTTTGTGCTAACGAACTCGTCTGAGCGACGTAGACAACCAACATGTGTACCAAATTTGGACCAAATCGGACTTAAAATGCGGCCGCTAAAGTGCGAACACATATATACATATATTTGTATAATATATTATGATTTTTAATGACACACAAAAGCGTGTTCTGGGGACCATGATCGGTGCACATTTACTAATCCCGACCACCATATGGGTCACTGCAATACCTCTTTTTTCCTATGGAAATTCGCTAGTAAATGTTCACTTAAGTTTTTGTAATCCATAAATAAAGTAGGCTAATATAGAATAGTTTTTATCATTAGTTATATACCGAGAATATTGTTAAATTTAAGAAATATCCTCGTATTCAATAAGCTGTTTATGAACATTTACTATGTATAATATTTTGCATTAAAAATGAATTTAAAATAAGTGTATACGCCTATAATATATTTGAACTTTGGTATAATATATTAAACTACAGAAACAAAAACAAATTAATTATTATGACTATATTGATCAATGCATTCTCTGCTTGATCATCCTTTGAGCTCTGAATTTGTTTTTAGATCCCCATAGTTAAAAGGAAAAAAATATCAAAATTAGCACACCTTAAACAAATATAATATTTAAACGGTTTAAACGTTGTCCAATCTATAAGTTTGAAAATGTAAATTTAAAAAGTGAAGAGCGAGTATCACACTTGTATAAAAATACTAAATTTGCTTCTTAGAATATATAATAACAATGTTGTATTAAATTGTTCTCATGTCTGTGGGAAAATCTTCATAAATTCAGCTGTCAGTACTTCCTAAATTACCTCCGGGCTTTAGATAAACTGTCCCTCCTAAGGCAATATCAGAGTATAACTATGTGTGAGTAAATGTTTCAAACATATATTTAATACAAAGTTGCATGTATAGTTTACAAAGTTCATACAAGTTTGAATCCGTGTATATACATCACACGATAAAATTATTGTGTTTCTGTTTGCAAGACATAACATAAATATCTTTATTAATTTAACAATATTTTATTAGTATGTATTATAGAGGGAAAATTAGTGAAGGAACAAGTCTCTTTTCCTCAATGTATTTGTATTATATTTTAAGGGACCTTAAGCAGCTTTTAAATCGAAAAGTACCATGCCCGTTGTTACTGTTATCACCCATCATGTCATAGGCTTAACTATACATTTTTAGGTATTGTTTTCCTATAGCATTGGGTTTCATTGCGCGACCGGAAGTTGTTAATTTATTCAAACCATAATAAAACACAATGTACTTACGTTAAAAAAAAATACTGTAACTATTACATTAAAAAATAGTATGTTAAAAATATTTTTTTTAAGCTTGCAAAACTGTGAAATTTTCGATATTTTGGCAAATTTTAGGCTCTATGCGCGACCGGAAGATATCAACTGATCTAAACCAAATTAAAACTATTAGAAGACGTTACAAACTATTACATCAAAAAAAATCTAATAAATTTTTTTTTTAGTTTTTTACTTATTTTGTTAAACTTTATTGGATATGCGAGACTGGGAGATGTCAACCGATTTTGATAATTTTATTAATATTTTTTTGTCTATATAATTTGCAACTTTTCGGTGATATTTCAACTTCGAAATAAAAAAAAGAGTTTTTCGGCCCACCCTAAGCATTGCCTATTTTACAATGTAGTTTAACTAGTAGTGCAAATTTGTTATGATTATCTATGGTTTAGATTTAATTATGCATGAATAAACCAAGACAGATAGGGATTGATTGATATTTATTGTATATATTGATATGTCTATATATATATGTAACTATTATTTTGTTAATACTGAATACTAAAACTAATGTGTCCATTTCTTTGTTTTATCAGGTAACAGGTCACATAAGCAATGGCTTTATACGTCGTATGTTATGTTGTGGAAAAGCTACCGCTAATGTTGACCAACACCTCCATTTCGAATTCATTATGATGGACGAACATATTCACAAAATTTCTAGCTTGTTATTTCTGCTTTAATATCTTCGTAAAATTGATACAATTATGTCTCGTACTGAAATGCATTACACTTAGGCTGGTGTTATGCAAGGCGTTTCGCTCCCGGCGACAGTCGCCCGGCGTTCCTAGTTCTATTGAATCAAATGGGAGTATTTATGCACAACGCCCAAAATTTTTGTCGCCGGAAAGTCGCCGGGCGTTCCTATATACCGGCGACAGATATTTAAAACGCTGCTTCCGAGATTGTCGCTCGTAGGCTCTAAATACATTGAGTCAAACGGTGACATTTATGCAGGGCGTTCGGCGTTCGGCGTCTGGCGACAAAGCAGTGGACATTGGACAAAGCAGTGGATTATTGCTCTTCTTGGAATTTAAGGGGTGGGGAAGGTTCTATTATTTTACCTGAAACCTGACAATGAGTTTACAACATTTTACATCATTTCCTTTGCACTCTGTGTTGTGTTAAGTTCAACAAAATTACCAAAATGGCAGAACAGAATAGGCCCGCGACGGTTTTCTATGCCACTTTGAAATCGTTTGATATTGAACTTTTAATTGATTGTGTGAGGTGTCGAAGTGTTATTTGGGACCAAAGTGATGAAACCTACAAAAACAGGAGCAAGAAAAAAGAAGAATGGGCAGCCATATGTAGAATTCTCTATTCAGATTTTGATGAGAAGCCAGATATGATGAAAAACAAACAGGAAGAAATGCTAAGCCTGTTTCTTACACAGTAAATTATGAATCAAGTATATCACGATAGGGTCCATGTTTAGGTTTGTTAACCAGCAGTGAGCACTACTTGAAGTTGAACTGAAATGAATCAGCTCCCCCACCAATCATATTTAGCTTCCCCACCAAACGCCAAACGCGTGAATAAATTGTGACCGAAATGTCATACGGGCGTTTTTCGAGCGATTAGCGTCGGTCAAAATTGTGAAAACGCCGAACGCTCCAAGTTCCGAGTTTCCGGAAAGCTGGACGCGAAACGCCTTGCATAAAACCAGCCTTAGAGAAAAAGCTAATTGTTTTTAAAGCAATAATTTCCCTACTGTTTCGCCTGAATCAATTAAATTTCACCTCTACAATGCTTCCATTCGAAATACTGGGTTACAACTTTGGAGCGTGTACATCACGTAGTAGTAAAGTTTATTATTCGTCATTAACTTTTAAAGTAAAAACTTCTACAGGTGCACCGCGTGCAAAAAAATGTTGCGGATGGTGAATCGGATTTTACCGTCACGTATTTTCCCGTCATGCTTTATTCCGTCACGCTCTACTGTATATAGTACACATGTGTATATAGTAGATTATATAGTTTACTTAGTAGTACCTCTGAAATGGACATTGTGATTCCTCATTTTGTCAGTTGGGTTATTTTTATCTTGCCACATTTAAAATTATTAAAATCTAAAAAAATTAAAATATCATAAACAAGATTGTCTATATTTAGGACAGTTTTCACCTATGTTGGCAGACCCAAGACTGCTTTCTTTTTTTTTAGACAAACTTAATGAACCAATATGAAATAAAATACGGATTATGCTAAACCCAAAACAAAAATACTTTCTAACAAAAGTTAAACTTTTACAATCCACGAGTAATTAATAAACAAGTTCCAGTCCACATTTTCTAAATAAATAATTTGACCTCAAAGTTGTATCCCAATTGGTGTTTTTGCTAACCAGCTTTTATAAACACATAAATTACCAACATATCACTAGTTTTATCCTACTTTGCAAGCAGAAAGAAAAAAAAACTGTTGTTTATTTGAAATATAGTATATTTTTATTTAAAAAATACATAAAAAATAAACAGTAATTATATACCAGCACACTATTTTTACGCTTTGAAATCAAACTTTTGCAAAATAATTTATTATTGTGCGTTTATGATGAAAAAAGAATATAACTTTGGTAGTTTTTGTTCAACGTCGATTCATTGTCAGTCAGTCTGGTCCAAGCAGCTTGTAAAAATATAGATTTACATCAATGCTAATATTTATATTATGAGTATGTAATGGACGCACTAATAATTTTTAACTTCCCGCTACCAATAAAGGGAAGTTATTGATTTCGGTCCGATTTTCGAAAGTCGAGTTTTCATTAAATCTCCACGTTTTGAGGTCCCAGGAAGCCATTTTGACTATTCCCGCCGAGGTGTCCGACCGTGTGTGTGTGTGTGTGTGTGGATGTATGTGTGTAAATAAATTTTTGTCGTACAGTTTCTCAAAAACGAATCAACCGATTGAAGTCTACGACATGTCATTCGAAAGGGTGTATCAAAACTTAGATCTGATTAGATTTGAGAGTTAATCCATCGAGCCAATCCGAAGAAATTTAAAAAAATAACCTAAATTGTTTTTGGAATTTTTATGTTTTTTAAAAATAACTTTAAAGCGTGCGAAAAAATCATAATAAAACCATGTATACATTTTTTGTGCTTAAAAAACTGCGTCGACTGCTTTTTTGAAAATGAAAATCGGACGACGCATTCAAAAGTTATCGTTGTTTAAAAATTCACAAATTTACGTTTTTTGGTATTTTTTTAACATAACTTCCAGATTTCTCAACCAATCAATATAAACCTGTACATTTTCTTTTTGTGCTTTAAAAACTGCGTAGAATGCTTTTTTAAAAATGAAAATCGAACGACGCATTCAAAAGTTATCATTGTTTAAAAATTCACAAATTTTCGTTTTTTGGTATTTTCCAAATAAACTCATTTTTAAGCGTTTAAAATTCAAACTAAGCGGGAAGTTCAATGGTTGGCCTGCACGGTCAACCAATTACCAGATTTTTTTATATTTAATATACCTTTAAGGCCATTAAAATGAGGTCCATTTCGATCTGGGCTTAAATTTATAAATTTAAAGACTTCCCAATCGGGCCGTTTCTTGGTCAAACGAAAAACAAGTTAAGTACGTCAAACTATTGGTTGTTGTCACAAATACGTAAATAGTTTCCGAATTATTAACTTCCATAATTTTACCCTAACTTGTATTTTACCATAGCAAATCAACCTTGACTTTTAACATAATATAATTAACACGAACACATAAAATAATAGGTCATAATACTTTTACATTTTACTAAGAAAAACTTGATGAAATACAGGGTTGGGAAAACAAAACGTAACTGAATAGTATTATTGCAGTTTAACAGGTATTTTTCTAATTTTTGTATAAACAGCTGATTTTTATTTACATTTTGGTAATTTATTGGAACCATTGTTGTCACAATGTTGTCGCATTCAGATAAGGAACTGTGTAGTTGTATAATAAAAAAAAAATCCGCAATATAGTGAGGAAGAACGTGGTTTTTATGTGGAACATTACGTCCGTAGTTACGGTGAAGGTAAGAGTGGTGGGCCATCCTTGACAATTGTAAAGGTAAAGTATTTAACAAATTATCGAAAATAGGGACCTTAAAACTAAACCATCCGAAGTTGGGTTAGAATGTTTATAACCACAACGTCTGTTAAGAATCGCAATCTAGGGTGTTCTGGAAGACCACGTAGCACGAGGACAAATAAAAAATGTTGTTCGAGTGTTTTATAAAGAGTTACAGTCGCCTAGACTTGGATCTGAAGGGGGTTGAGCATGCATAGAAAGCCTGACGCAACTTTATTTCTGATTATTTTTATAGGCACTATAGTGATAATGAAAAGTCATGTCGTCGCCCCCCCCCCCCCCCCCCCCAGTGTGGTTGACATTACCAGAGGAAGGAGGAAATATGGTGGGGGCGCCGTTTATTAAAACTCTTATAACTTGAGAACCGTTCAAGGTAGATCATTGAAACAAGCGACAATATACTGAATAAAATATGAGTTTAAGAAAAGATTATTTCGTTTATAGTCGTATAGTTGTTGGCTTATGAGTAAGAGCATTTTTATTTTTAAATGAACAAAAAATGGTGATTAAAATAAGCGAAACCAATAGTTTTTTACTAAGAAATCCTCTACAATACCCGGTCACAATTCTGCGTGGCAACACAACTTGTATATATTATTGCTACGTATAAAACACCTCTACAGTAGCATTAACTGTTCCACATGCTTTCTTAAATTTATTGAAGCACTTTTTATAATTTAAATGTCTATATTTTACCTATTTAGTGATAGGTTTTCAAGTTATAAAAGTTTTAATAAATGGCGCCCCAATCATATTCTCCCTCTCCCCCTGTTGATGTCGACCACGCTGGGGGCGACGATCAGAAATAAAATTGCGTCAGGGTTTCCATGCATGCTCAACCCCTTTCAGATCCTGGACTAGAGATAAACATTGATTTAATAAGTATGCGCCTCATCATTAAGAAGTATTGGTGCACGTTCTTACCGAATACAGATCCTTCATGAAATGAAACATCATGATTATGTTACATTAATGTGGCCGAGTGTTAGCTAATCTGTTTGACAATCCAGATTGGTTGGACAATTGGAGGTAGTGAGATGAATGTCATGTTTTGCTTAGTGGTAATTTTTAAAAAGTTACATATGCGTTTTGTTGGGTTGGGAGAAACAACATAAATATGCCCAAATACCTCTATATTCAGAAAAAATGGACGGTATGAGCTGCTGTTTCAAAATATTGAGTCATTGGTCCTCCATACTTTATTGAGGATGCCAAAAGCAGGCTATCACAATTACTGCAACAGTGTTCATAGAACTCGTTTTCAAGCTAAATAGCGTTAGTTTTCTTACCTCCATTGTCTCGAATGTGAAAAAAATAGATACTACCGCAAGATGCAGCAACTGCGCCTGTGGGTCGTGGTAACAAACCGCTGTTGGAGGATTTTTTTCTACGTGGTCTCGAGGAACAGAATTTCCCTATCCTTTCCGAAGTCCTGATCTCACGCTGTGTGACGTGTACCTATGGAGACAGTTAAAAAGAAAGTTCTTTTCACCCACCGGTTCCAAGAAACCTACAACAGTTCCTTCAAAACATAGAAAGTTTTCTTGGAGATGTCCTTGATCAATGTAACAACATGGTCACTGCAATGATTAGGCGCATGGATTATGTTGTCGATAATGGTGGGAAACATGTTGAACATATACTTGTGTCATAAAAATGTTTATGTTTAGTTACATATTTTTGCCCCACCTGAAGTATGTTTACAGTAACACGACATTGAATACGGAATATGATAAGAGCAGATAAGAGATAAGGGTGCGGTCAACCAGGAGAAAACACGCAAGCACTGAACTCTGTATTTGTAGATATCAGGGTCAGTCTGTTTAGTTTACTTGAATAGTCAACATTGTTTTCCGTAATATAATTATCAGTTTACTTACTCTGTGATGTGTACATGTGTAAGGATTATTTTTATTGGATGTTTATTCCTCGGGTAAATACACAAAACTATTAATATTATGTATTTAAAAATTATAGTGTAATGACGATCATTATTTGTGGCAAATAAAGTAGTTTAAAAGTGTATATGTTTCACAATTTCTATTAAAATTTTAATAAGTGTACGGAAATATTTAAGATTTTTAAAGTTTTTCTAATAACTTTTAAAACATATATGCAGAGGTTGATAAAGTCCATCCCTTTCATTATTTTTGTTACTAAAAATAAGTCGGTAACTGTTTACTATTACTTTGTCAGAAGCAAATCTTCCCATATTGATATATGTTACATATATATATATATATATATATTCTAACAATGAATTAACACAATTTAAAGCCCCGAAAAAGAAATACGAATGAGTAACTTACTTTAAAAGTCATCATCTGATGAAGAACTAATGTAGCTTGTTGACAGTTCGTTACTTGAGATATATTTTCGACATTGTATGGATCAGATATAAAAGTCGTCTAGACCAGTATCTCCATCAGAGTAGTGGTGTTGGAAACATACTGTGACTAAAGACCAAAAGTTAGAACATCGGGCAATTTGTTTTTTTTTAATGCTTGTGTTTCTGTTACGCATGCACAATAATTAATAAACACTGTAACCATGCATAAGTTAGTATATTAACTAACTACTGTCTATGTAAAACTGAAACGCAAGCTTACAAAAAAATAGCATGAAGTTCTAACTTTTAGCCTTTAGTCACAGTATGTTTCCAACAACAGTACTCTAATACAGTAACTGATCCAGACGACTTTTAATGAAATTTTTCATCATTATTAATTATTTCCGTTCCTTGCGTCATGTTAATTCATTTATCCCGTTAATCCAATCATTCAATGGCGGCACGTAGCTCTGCAACGGCTGCGTTTAGAGACGAAATTGTCATAAAACAGAATGTTCTAGCAAAATATGCCATAACACCATAATGTTTGTATTTAGAAAATAAAATTGGAAAATGGCGAAGATTAAAAATACGGTAACACCGTAATAAATACAGTGAAGGTTCCTAATTTAAAGTTTTGCAAGATACTGATTGTTTCTGAAATCCCAATGTTGGCCATCTTGAGGTGATCACCCTGTAAAATAGAGACTATGTCCTGAAATTGAATTAACGTTAAGCAAAAAATACTTAAACAGAATTAATAAAATGTAAAGGTATACCGTATTCTTATGGGGTCATAAAAACACACTAAAAAAGGATTTAGCAAACATTTTATTTTATAGCGTTCACTCACAGTCCTTCAACAGATAAAACACCTTTCCGGATCATAAGCTTACCAACACATGTTTCTGTAAATTCATTACCATAGGACAAAACTAAGCAAATTTAAAATCAGTTGAATATTCTTCACTTTTTTAGATCAAGTCAAAGCAAACAAAAAGCTTACTGTATTATAAGTAAAACATCTGGAGTTACAGTTTATGTTTTGGTAATGTTAAAATTTGTTTGAATATTAATTATTTGAATATTCAAGGTGAAATTACAACGCATTCCGCAATTCGCATTATTGAGGTTGGTCATGTCTATTTCAATCTCTGAACTTATAGAGCAAAGGTCCCTCATCTTTTTATGTTTGTTTTATCCATCAGTATTTACATTAAATAAGATAACCTGCATGAGTGACATGTTTAACGAATTATTTTTTATTTATTTATAGCTACTGATGATTGATGTAACTCCAAATAGTTGATTTTTAAGTTTAATTATATAATTTACTTCCAATAACTCCGCAACAAGGAAATAATAGCAAATTCGTATTTGAATAAGAAATTCGAATTATATATATTTAAAGAGTACACTGTAACTACCAGTACATTCTCAGTTCTATTTCTGTTGGTCTATAAATTGGTAAAACAAATTTAAAAAATTCAAAAATATAAGTTTACTAAAAGCAAAAACTTCAGATTTTTATATAAAAAAACATTGTTATATAAAAACTTGTAAACTTAACAAATTTATGTTTTTATAGTAATCGAAAAATCGAAAATTGAAAAACCTATAAATATCTACTTGTTTACAATAGAAACAGCCTGAATCAAGTTTTACAGTTTCTAATGACATTTAAATATACAGTGTTCATAAAGTCCTTTTAACCCCCTTTGATATTTTTGTTATTGAACATAAATTGACCAAACTTTGTATATATCTTGTGTTGCATAACAGAACACATATCTGAACCTTTATGATTTTGGGGGGCTTAGGGCGGTAATTACAGTTAACAATTTCAAATATAAAGGTAGGTTATGTAATACACCATTGAAAAGCTTATTAAAAGAGAAACACGATGGCGCAAACTAGAGCTTAATATCTTACTTCTTTTCAAAGTTATGGGCAATTAAAGTTCTGGAAAATGATATTGTTATCATGAGATCAAAGCAGGTTATTAATTTGTTAATATTAGGAATAAGAAGGTTGTATGTTATTTTCCAGAACTTTGATTACCAATAACTTTGAAAAGAAGTAAGATATTAAGGTCTACTTTGCGCCATTGTGTTTCTCTTTTAATAAGCTTTAAAATGGCGTATTACATAACCTACCTTTATATTTGAAATTTTTAACCCCCTTTACCCCCCTAACCCTCCCAATATCATAGGGGGTCAGATATGTAAAAAAATCCTGTTATACAACACAAGATATATACAAAGTTTTGTTAACTTATTTTCAATATCCAAAATAATAAAGTGTGTTAAAGGAAATTTATAAAAACTCTGTATAGGTACAATAATATTACAGATTTTAACACGAATAAAATGTTAACTTGTTTACGAATATGCTGAACTTATCTATTTATTAGAAATAAATTTTTGAAAATAATACAAAAACAAAGTCTTTGTTTTCTGCGCACTCGTAAAACATAACTAATGCAACATGTTATTTACTTTTGTGATTAGACATTAATTTTATTTAATGTAAAAAACAAAACTGTTAGACAGGTAAATAACAGTTTTGAAAAAAGTTTTATATGGAATTTCGTTTGTACTTTTACATATAAAACAAGCAAAGTTAATGCAAACGTCCGTGAATCACAATGTTCAAACGTCTGTATATGCTTTAAAATCTAATCCGAAATATTTTAGGTGAGATTAAATTCAAGATATTGGAATTATTTTCATAACCTATAGTCTAAAAAAGTTGAAAGACGTTTTATCTCAGGTTTATAAACGGCAATACAAAAATAATACATAATACAATTAAATAATAAATACATATGAATTAGTTCTTTGAAAAGAATCGGCTTTATTATAACTTTCCGTTTTATTTAAAACATAGAATGGTGATTAGGTGTCAAAATATATTGTAAATCTGGTGTAATCTTGGGTTTTTGTGTCTCTGCGTCAATATGTTTTAGTCTACGAAAAGTTTATCCTCCAGAACATTTTTTTTTTTATAGTTAGAATCTGCAAAGCACCTATCTGGAAGTTGAAACCGATATTAAATAAATCTAAATCCGAAAACTAATGCTTATAAATTTATTGTTCTGAACTTTCAGTAAGAAACATTTAACCCACAGTTAAGAGTAATAACTAGTCTTGCTGTATGCCAAAATCAAATTTCTCAAAAACGGAAAACACTCAAGTTTGAGTAAGTTGATAAAGTTTTAAAAATGCCTACCCACAATTATACCAAAAATAGGTAAGGTTTTCACACCGTCACTTTCAATAGAAACATAAAAACCCAATTATCATAAATGTAAAAATATTTAACTGGAAATTATAAGTCGGGGGTAATTTCCATCGAACTAAAACATATATACCATAGTAAAAAGTAAAAAGTTA
>JAGFPH010005219.1:69833-83152 GCA_018207615.1 Philaenus spumarius
ATATATATATATATATATATACATATATTCTAAAAATGAATTAACACAATTTAAAGCCCTCAAAAAGAAATATGAATGAGTAACTTACTTTTAAAGTCATCATCTAATGAAGAACTAGTGTAGCTTGTTGACAGTTCGCTACTTGAGATATATTTTCGACGTTGTATGGATCAGATATAAAAGTCGTCTAGACCAGTTTCTCCATCAGGGTAGTGGTGTTGGAAACATACTGTGACTAAAGACCAAAAGTAGAACATGGGGCAATTTGTTTTTTTAATGCTTGTGTTTCTGTTACGCATGCACAATAATTAATAAACACTGTAACCATACATAAGTTAGTATATTAACTAACTACTGTATGTGTAAAATGTAAAACTAAAACTCAAGCTTACAAAAAAATAGCCTGAAGTTCTAACTTTTAGCCTTTAGTCACAGTATGTTTCCAACAACAGTACTCTAATACAGTAACTGATCCAGACGACTTTTAATGAAATTTTTCATCATTATTAATTATTTCCGTTCCTTGCGTCATGTTAATTCATTTATCCCGTCAATCCAATCATTCAATGGCGGCACGTAGCTCTGCAACGGCTGCGTTTAGAGACAAAATTGTCATAAAACAGAATGTTCTAGCAAAATATGCCATAACACCATGATGTTTGTATTTAGAAAATAAAATTGGAAAATGGCGAAGATTAAAAATACGGTAACACCGTAATAAATACAGTGAAGGTCCCTAATTTAAAGTTTTGCAAGATACTGATTGTTTCTGAAATCCCAATGTTGGCCATCTTGAGGTGACCACCCTGTAAAATAGAGACTATGTCCTGAAATAGAATTAACGTTAAGCAAAAAATACTTAAAACAGAATTAATAAAATGTAAAGGTATACCGTTTCTTATGGGGTCATAAAAACACACTAAAAAAGGATTTAGCAAACATTTTATTTTATAGCGTTCACTCACAGCCCTTCAACAGATAAAACACCTTTCCGGATCATAAGCTTACCAACACATATTTCTGTAAATTCATTACCATAGGACAAAACTAAGCAAATTTAAAATCAGTTGAATATTCTTCACTTTTTTAGATCAAGTCAAAGCAAACAAAAAGCTTACTGTATTATAAGTAAAACATATGGAGTTACAGTTTATGTTTTGGTAATGTTAAAATTTGTTTGAATATTAATTATTTGAATATTCAAGGTGAAATTACAACGCATTCCGCAATTCGCATTATTGAGGTTGGTCATGTCTATTTCAATCTCTGAACTTATAGAGCAAAGGTCCCTCATCTTTTTATGTTTGTTTTATCCATCAGTATTTACATTAAATAAGATAACCTGCATGAGTGATATGTTTAACGAAGTATTTTTTATTTATTTATAGCTACTGATGATTGATGTAACTCCAAATAGTTGATTTTTAAGTTTAATTATATAATTTACTTCCAATAACTCTGCAACAAGGAAATAATAGCAAATTTTGTATTTGAATAAGAAATTCGAATTCTATATATTTAAAGTGTACTCTGTAACTACCTGTACATTCTCAGTTCTATTTTTGTTGGTCTATAAATTGGTAAAACAAATTTAAAAAATTGAAAAATATAAGTTTACTAAAAGCAAAAACTTCAGATTTTTATATAAAAAAACATTGTTGTCTAAAAATGTGTAAACTTAACAAATTTATGTTTTTCTAATAATCGAAAATTGAAAACCTATAAATATCTACTTGTTTACAATAGAAACAGCTTGAACCAAGTTTTACAGTTTCTAATGACATTTAAATATACAGTGTTCATAAAGTACCTTTAACCCCCTTTGATATTTTTGTTATTTAAAATAAGTTGACCAAACTTTCTATATATCTTGTGTTGCATAACAGAACACATTTTTTTACATATCTGAACCTTTATGATTTTGGGGGGTTTATGGCGGTAAGGAGAGTTAAAATTTTCAAATATAAGGTAGATCATGTTGATTCAAATTTTTTGACATATCTGACCCTCTATGATTTTAGGAGGCTTAGGGGGGTAAAAGGGGTTAAAAATTTCAAATATAAAGGTAGATCATGTAATACACCATTGAAAAACTTATTAAAAGAGAAACACGATGGCGCAAAGTAGGCCTTAATATCTTACTTCGTTTCAAAGTTAAGGGCAATTGAAATTCTGGAAAATGATATTGTTATCATGAGATCAAAGCAGGTTATTAATTTGTTAATATTAGGAAAAAGTAGGTTGTATGTTATTTTCCAAAACTTTGATTGCCAATAGCTTTGAAACGAAGCAAGATATTAAGGTCTACTTTGCGCCATTGTGTTTCTCTTTTAATAAGCTTTTCAATGGTGTATTACATGACCTACCTTTATATTTGAAATTTTTAACCCGTTTTACCCCCCTAAGCCTCCCAATATCATAGAGGGTCAGATATGTAAAAAAAATCCTGTTATACAACACAAGATATATACGAAGTTTTGTTAACTTATTTTCAATAACCAAAATAATAAAGTGTGTTAAAGGAAATTTATAAAAACTCTGTATAGATACAATAATATTACAGATTTTAACACGAATAAAATGTTACCTTCTTTACGAATATGCTGAACATTATTACGATTATTAGAAATACATTTTTGAAAATAATACAAAAACAAAGTCTTTGTTTTCTGAGCACTCGTAAAACACAACTAATGCAACATGTTATTTACTTTTGTGATTAGACATTAATTTTATTTAATGTAAAAAACAAAACTGTTAGACAGGTAAATAACAGTTTTGAAAAAAGTTTTATATGGAATTTAGTTTGTACTTTTACATATAAAACAAGCAAAGTTAATGCAAACGTCCGTGAATAACAATGTTCAGACGTCTGTATATGCTTTAAAATCTAATCTGAAATATTTTAGGTGAGATTAAATTCAAGATATTGGAATTATTTTCATAACCTATAGTCTAAAAAAGTTGAAAGACGTTTTATCTCAGGTTTTTAAACGACAATACAAAAATAATACATAATACAATTAAATAATAAATACATACGAATTAGTTCTTTGAAAAGAATCGGCTTTATTATAACTTTCCGTTTTATTTAAAACATAGAATGGTGATTAGGTATCAAAATATATTGTAAAACTCGTGTAATCTTGGGTTTTTGTGTCTCTTCGTCAATATGTTTTAGTCTATGAAAAGTTTATTCTCCAGAAAATATTTTTTTTTTTTTGTTAGAATCTGCAAAGCACCTATCTGGAAGTTTAAACAATTAATTTCAACAAAGACAATTTGAAATTTACGATATTAAATAAATCTAAATCCGAAAAACAAATGTTTATAAATTGATTGTTCTGAACTTCCAGTAAGAAAAAATTTAAAACACAGTTAGAGTAATAACTAGTCTTGCTGTATGCTAAAATGAAATTTCTCAAAAACGGAGAACATTCAATGCAAATTGATAAAGTTTTGAAAAATGCCTACCCACAATTATACCAAAAATAGGTAAGGTTTTCACACCGTCCATAATTTCAATAGAAAAAATAAAAACCAAATTATCATAAATCTAAAAATATTTAACTGTACATTATAAGTAGGAGGTAATTTCCGTCGAACTAAAACACATATACCATAGCTCATCAAAATGTTTCTAACATTGACGTTTTAAGACAATCCCGATTTTTTTAATCTTTACACTTTTTTATTTGTACATAGTAAATTTTGAACCTGACAGGAATGATAGTTTTAATTCTGGAAATTTACAATAAATTTAAGATCGTACTATACATTTAAAACACATATAATTATATTTTGTCATTTCAGATTTTGTAAATCGTTGAAAGTGTCAGAGGTTTCTACACAGTCCTGGTCTAACTACAAGGAAGACACAAAGTCACTTCGATATGTAAACCTTGATGACGGGAATTTTATGGTTTACGAAACTGAAAGTATTGCATTCCTTAATACTTTATATCTTCCTAAAGAGTTGTATAATGATACAGCAGCAGTATTGCACCTCTACAATACTTTGTCTATGTTTGTACGGTCCGATGACGAAAAGGAAATCCCTAAAATTAAGGATTATAAGTTTGCAGTTCCTGGTTACTATGTTTTACCCACTAATCAGACAGTGCAATTTATTTTTGTTTTGACAGAAAAGCAAGAAAAATTTATCCGCTCAAAGATCTTGACGATTATGGCAAAACAAGGCTCAAGTGTTAATAAACCTTACAATTACACGATCTCTCCTGGTATTGCTTTGACACTAACACTGTTACCACATCAACATTCCAAAAACATAACCTTACAACATCATGTATACAATATAATCTTACTATTTTTGTATATTCTTTATCTACTTATATTATCAGTTTGTGTATTATTTACTATACTTGGAGGTCTACTTATATGTGCTTCTATTTATAAGTACAAATATCTGCAGACTCCTGCCAATGTCTATGTGTTTAGTTTAGCAGTTTCAGACATCCTACTGTCCACTATGCGAATAACATCTTTGCTTTACAACACATTTATTCGTACTAAACTTCTATGGTTAGTAAACATAATAAAATGTAATATAACAGCTGTTACAGATTGCTTATTGTTTCTGTATAGAGTGTTCTGAATAAGGGTTCCAAGAATTCAGGGCGTGATTCTCCACATCAAAATAAGACGAAAATTTCCCATAAACAAAGGTCCAAAATGGTCCGTTTTCTGTTAGCCGCCATTTTATTTATTTAAAAATTAATTCATATTTAAAAAAATGTTGTGAAGTCAAACTTGGCATGAAGTTTAACCTAACAATGATCTATCTATCGCAAGAAAAATAAGCGATTATATCCAAACATGCGTTTTAAAATGGCAGCAGTCTGAAAATTTCAAACTTAAATTACTACAGAACCATACATTTGAACAAACAAATTTAAAGAAGCCTTTTTTCTACCCCTTTTAATTCCCTATCTTATTATATCCCTGTCAAAAAATCAGATGAATTATAATACTAAGTTATTTGTAATAATTGGTTTGTTCAACCCGGCATCCCATAGCAGCACAATAAACACAACTATATTGTATAATGTGCATATGCTGTTATTATCTTTAACTTAGCTATTATCACTCTTCCGATTGTTTTTTTTAGTTACACTAGGGAATCAAAAGGGCTGTGAAAAAGGTGTTTTGACATTTATTGTTAAAATGAACGGTTTTTTAATAATAAAGGTTACACATTTTCAAACAGCCACCATTTTAAAACGCATGATTGGATATAATGGTTTATTTTTCTGGAGATAGACCAACCATCATTAGGTTAAACTTCATGAGAAGTTTGAACTTAATCAGCCGAACCTTTTCCCAGATATGAATGATTTTGCAAAAAACAAAATGACAGCTAGACAGTAAATGAAGCATTTTTTTTTTTACATTTATTTTAACTTTTCATCTTATTTTTATGTCGTTAATCAAGCCCTGAATTCTTGGAACCTTTATTCTGAACACCATGTATAAGGTGACTGTGCAGATGAGGGTGGCCAGAGGTATTGGGAAATTTTTCTTCCATTTTGAAAGTACAAGTTAAATTGAAAATACAGGGTTTATTAGAGCGGGTGGCCGGCTTGTATAGCATTGAAACGAGTATACTTATACTTTAGTCTAAACTGATAACCTTCTATTACGACCATAAGGAATTCAAGAAAAATATTTTCAACCCTCTAAAATGCCCCAAAAGGTTATTTTTTGGGGGTAGGGGTTGGTTTTTGGGAAATTTTCTAATGTAAAGGTAGGTCGTGTTGTACCTCATTTTAAAGTTCTCGGTACACTGATCATAAAAAAATAATGTTTTTCATTTATCTTGAACCGTTAATACAGGATGGCCCGAAACATCATAAAAACATAAGTTTACATATTTTTTTACATCTGACATAAATTTTTTTAACAGCTACAATTTTTAAAGTACATTGACAAAGATGTGACCTTTCAAACAATACCTAATTTTGGTAGGTTTTCTCACATTTTTAGCAGGTTTCAAAATTTACAACTTTTAGAAGTTTAAAAAGTAAATATCTCAAAATTTTCAAATTGCAATGTAGGTCATCTTACATATCAAATTGAAACCCTTACAATTATCAACATTTTTCATATTTTAATTTTTTTCATTTCTCTATTGGTTTAAAATTTACAGAAAAATATTGTTTTTTTAATGATTAGTGTACCGAGACCTTTAAAATGAGGTACAACACAACCTACCTTTACATTTGAAAATTTCCCAAAACCAACCCCCACCGCCCTAAAATGCCCTTTTGGGGGGCATTTTAGAGGGTTGAAAGCATTTTTCCTGAATTCTTTGGGGTCGAAAGAGGGGGTTATCAGTTTAAACTAAATGTCTAAGTATTCTCGTTTCAATGCTATACAAGCCGGCCACCCGCTCTGATACACCCTGTATAAGCAAAATAATTTTTGCGGGAAAAAATATTTCAGAATTATGAAGTAAAAACTACAAACATACAAGTTTAGTTTAGCCGCTTTCGTTGTGTTCGCACTAAACAAAAGAAACTCAACACTTTACTGACACTTAAACGTAATTAATAAATATAGGTCCTAACACAAAATGAGTGAAACAAGTTTATATATCTTAAGAAACTTTTATTAGTAAATTGTATACAAAGAGACGTTTAAATGACATCGAATGCAAATAAATAAATGAAGACGTAATGTTGATGAAGTTGCCAAATTGAATATTTTGACCATACAAAGAGTAGGTTGCGTAATATCGTTAGAAGATTCTAAAATACGTAAACAAAAAATATACTAAACAAACAAGTCTATAAATCTTAAAAAGTGTTGATTAGTAAATAGTGTACATTGAGATGTTTAAATGCCATTGGTTGAATGCAAATAAATAAATGAAGACGTAATTTTGACGACGGTTCTACATTGAACATTTTGCCCATATAAAGATTAAGTTGGGTGATATCGTGCGATGGTTCTACTATACGTAAACAATAAATATACTAAACAAACAAGTTTATAAATAGTAAAAAACGTTGATTAGTAAATTGTATACATTAAGACGTTTAAATGACATTGAAATGCAAGGAAATAAATGAAGACGTAATCTTGACGACTGTGCAAAATTGAACATTTTGCCCATATAAAGATTAAGTTGCGTGATATCGTGCGAAGGTTCTACAATACGTAAACAATAAATATACTAAAAAAAACAAGTTTATAAATAGTAAAAAACGTTGATTAGTAAATTGTATACATTAAGACGTTTAAATGACATTGAAATGCAAGGAAATAAATTAAGCTAATCGCTAATCTTGACGACGTTGACAAATTGAACATTTTTCCCGTACGAAGAGTAGGTTGCTTAATATCATGAGAAGATTCTAATTTACGTAAACAATACAAAGTTTGTAGATTAGAGGGCAGAACATTTATTTGAAGCGAAATACTCTGCTGAATGATAGAATTCATAAAGTCTGTTAATTAATTAAACTAATAACTTATTGTTTATTTTTGTCTATACTGTTACCAAATACGATGTTTTGTACAAGAGAATTGCAACACCTAAACAAAAGTAAATTGTTGAAGTATTAACTTACAGTCTCTAGTCACATTATGTTTCCAGTTTATAAACATATATAACTTGGTGACACTTCTTATTTTTCTAAAAAATCTATTTAACTGATGATAATGTTTTTAATTTCTAGTAGAACTTTTGACTTTAAAAAACTTCGAAATGCTGCTATACCACCTCAGTAAATTTGCTGGCACTTACCTACGTTGGTTCTCCTGTCCAATTTTTGGTTTTGTTTTGAAACATTACTTGTTTTAAATTGTTAAAATTAGGTTTTCTGCCATCAATTGTAAAGTCTTTTTATATGTAAAGGCAAAATTAAACTTTTTTGTCTTAATATTCGAACAGTGGTCATCCATATCTGAACTAATAACTTGTATTTTTTATATTTAAAAATTATTTAAAATTTGTAATCTTGTGGTGATTTAATCTTTTTAATTTAATATGAACATGGTTAAGTCTGCAAAAAGAACGTATTAGAGAGATATTAATTAAATGGCTAAAGTAAGCAATTGAATTTAGAACTAATGGAAAATTGAACTATTCAACTATTAGCAAGATAGAACTATTGAACTATTGGCAAGATAGAACTAGATTACTAAAATCAAATTTTTCGTATAAGAACAAATCGGTTTTATTGTTTTATCTAAAAATATATTAGATTATACTGCACATTTTGTTTTACACGATATTATAGCTCATTTTCCCTACAAAATAAAACAAAACTTAAAATTCGATTAAAGTACCAGGTTCAGTTTTACCGAGAGGGCACCTTTCAAACCAGACATGTTGGCAGAGATGGAAATTCATGAGACGTGTTTGTCCACTGCGAGCGAAGCGAAGCAGTAAATAATTCAAGGAGCAAGGTGGAAGACTGGTGTAAATGCAGTCCATAATCCAAGGACGTAAAGTGGAAGAGCAAATGAAGGTACTGGATGAGGAGGTGTAAAGAATATCGACTAATGTATTTCGTACCCGTCGCAGCTATTCAGCGCCTTCTTGAGTAGACTATTTTCATAAACATTTGGTTCAGACCATAAAACATATAAACTTAGTTTTAGAAATTCGCGCAACTCTCGCAGCAATACAGCTACGTGATCGATAATTTTTGTATTTATTAAAGCGAAAAATCTTAGCGGTTACCCTCACCTGGAAGAAGTCGAAGAGCATTTACCTAATGCTCATACATTTAATAAGTGATTGAGTAAATACCTATAATCTCACACCGGTACAAAATTAAACATTAAACAAGCTGCGTGATAGAATTATTGATGATTGTAACTATCGACTATATGAAATCATAATACAAATTCAAGAACTAGAACCCAAACTGTTTTTATTTAGTTCCAAGAAATAATATGAAAAAAAAAACTGTTCACGTTACTTTATTTCTGTAGTAGGAAATAGTTTTGTTTCGTTCACAATATATTAATGATCTTGTTTTTAACCAATCTAAACCTTCCTATAACTTTAACAAATTAATATTAGAACTATTTCATAAAAAATTTGGTTTCTGCTTAAATTTAAGTTTTTAATACAGGCTACAATATTTTCAGGGTGGTTACTTGGATTTTTAATTTCTTCGGAAATGAAACAAGTGTGAAAGTTGGAATTTGGACTGTAGTTGGTATAACAATCGACCGTTATATAGCTATCTGCCATCCTTTTCTTGGGCATAGAATTTCCACCTACCGCAGAGCTGTTAAAATAAACGTTACTATTTGGGCACTGTCCTTTGTAGTATCTTTGTTAGAGGTAAGATTTATATTTGTGTAGTGTGAAATACTTAGATATAGTGTTTGATAAACTCGTATATTGGTTGTCCTTTTAACTACTTAATTCGTTCAAATAGAAAATTAATAATTGTTAGTTTTTCTGGGAGTGAGGATGGTAATATTTTTGGGATGCTCATGCCAATCCATTTTTTCTCCCTTTGATGCCATTCGGAAATCGGTTGTAAGAATGGCACTTTTCAAACCAGAAATACATCCATTTGATGAGCTGTGTGACTATTTTAATGTATTAAATATCAAACAACTTTTTGTAAAAACTCGTTTAACATGTTTACATAAAAATTCAAATTAAATGTCTTCCATTTGCATTTTTTAAGATATTCTCAAGCAGTGGGTATAGGAACGGATAAGCTTTACAGATCTGTATCCAACACTAATTTATATTATGTATCACATATCCTTTTCTGTAATATTAGAAGGAACCTGAGACTATTTCAAAATTACAAATTTAAAGCTTATAAAAAGCAAGCTCCTTTAAGGTCAGTAAGAAGGAATTATTGTGATTCCATCATTTCTTCTGATTGTGAATAAAGTTACTTATGTCGCTTTATTATTTTTAACCTCGGGTTCTACGTCTGATTTTATGTAAGTGTATGTTTGTGTGGGGACTGCGGTGACATTGTTGTTTTAGTGCTGATCTTTTTTATACTTTTTACCATTTTTTAAATAAAGTTTTTGTATATTTTCACCTCAATGGTTATTCTTGTAAAGTTGTGTTGGCCATGAATCTTGTCCAATCACAGGCCTCGAGCCTATGTGGACACTAATCCATAAATGTATATTTATTTTGTTTAATTAATTTGAAGCATAATTGATTATGTAATGAATAAATAATATCATGTAATTGGTTGATACCATTCGCTATAGAACAAAAATCATAATAAAAGTTGTTGTCCTGTTTTAAGTATTTCGGTATCCTTATACGTCTAATTCTTGTAAGGTATAAAAGTAAAATCTATATAAAATTATCTTATTCAGTCTCTGCTGTATACTAATTTATTTAGCTCTATTTGTCTATGATTCCATATAAATATTTTAACTCATATTGAACTTATCTTTGCAAGATATAATTACATAGATTGTTATTAAACACTTATCTTTTATGAACAGTTGCATTTGTTCCAATATTTCTTTTTATACAGTTCTGTATTTGAACATTTTCCGCGGTCGTAGTTATGTTTGTTCCGCTAGGTTTTCTTGCTCTAAAATATTAACAACTAGTACTGGAATATTATCTTGTCTTGGGTACTGTGTTTTATTTTATCAGGCTTTTCTACTGCAAATCTAAGAATATTTTCATAATTCAATTCATATAATACGAGTAAATTTAAGCTTGTTTGTTAATGGATTTATATTTGAGCAAACTCTATAACTCCGCAACCCCCCACCCCAGTCGCAGAGGCTAATTTTGTATGGTATGGTAGCACTCCCAGTTCATGAAGAAAGTTCGGTTTATAACTGCAGGGGTTGGGTTCCGTGATATGGGTGTCAAAAGAGAGCTATGCGCCAATTGACTTCTTTTGAGATGTCGGTGAAGCAGCAGGGTGGCCGAAGTGGCCAACACTGGCAGAATGTTCACACAATGTTCTAGATTGTTCAAGAAAGTCTTGAATTGTTGGAGAATGTTCCAGAATGTTATATAATCTTCCAGAGGGTTAGAGAATGTTCTAGAATAACTTGTTATATACGGTTCTGGATCATCGAAGTGACTTCCAGTTCTTAAATTTTTAACAAATCTGAAACGAGCTCTGAAGCTAGATACCTAAAATGTGGCAAGTTGTAATAGAGAACTAACATTTTAATATCAATTAATTATTTGCGTCTAAGGAGTAAAATATTGTTCGTAGAAAATATTTTAAGTTAAATGTACTAATAGACATGAAATACACTCTAAACAAACTGGCGAAATTTGTGGTTTTTGCGCTTACAGGCTCATAGATGATCATGTATGTAGGCCTAAATTGGAAACATAGATTTATTTGTACGAAGTATACAGTTTTAGGGCGAGTGAACTCTCAATATTTACCCTATACTTTCAATCATACGTATCTGCGAGCGAAGCATCTGTACTTAATAAATAATATTTGTTTATGCAATATTCATGTTTGTTCTGATAAGAAAGTCTAATATTCTTTTTTTATTATTCAAATTACAAAAATAACAAAAACTTTGTTTTATTCTTAATTTTGTAACGTGTCTTCTATTTATTCTTTTTATCGCTCTTCCGATGTCGTCAACACAGTCATTATTTGAAACACATATTTTACGCTTGTACAATCATAAAGTGATGTCTGTCTGAGATACCCTTATCTTTTATATTTACTGCCTCGTAATACGTATTCAAGGAGAAGTGAGGTTGGTCTTTCATAAGCAAACTTATTCTCTTTCAATGCCTTGTATATTTCAAAACATACTGTCGAACTCGGAACAGTGATAACATAACTGAAGATAAAGTAAGAATTTTTAACGCGTAAAAGGAATAAAAATAAGTCTCGTTATGGAAAATAAAATAAGGTAAAGTAAAACTAATACTTAGCTGTTGTCGCTGACTTGACAATCAAAATATTATGTTAAGTTATTGCAAAACAAGTACTATTTTAATTCATTTTCAAAATATATTTTTATACATATGTAATCTAACAAACATTGATATATTTATGTTTTTACAGTTTCTGTATTCATTTTTGGTCGGCTATGATGAAAGGGATCACTTGACCATTTGGTACATTAATTTCCAAATAATACTGAAAGTCGTCATACCAATGTGTCTTATATTACCAGCGTATTCCTGTATTGCCTTTGGTATTTGGAAGTCGTCTAAAATGCGGCAATCTTGCAGCAACAATGAACAAAAATTGACTGATAAGAGCATCAAAATAGCAGGTGAAATATTTGTATTAGGTTAATTTTTCTGTGTAAGTCAAAATTGGAATAAATATGTAATGATATAAGACACTATTACAGTACCTTAATTTGGTTCTCTTGTGTGACTTGTTTTGTCTAAGTTAGGTGGGTTTCAGTACATACTCTAAAGAGGTATGGGTTGGATTCGGAGATATGGATATCAAAAGAGCACATCACACAAATGAAAGTGTTATGGGAAGTCGATGAAGCAGCTGGAAAATAAGTGCCGAAGTGGCCGAGTCTTGCTAGAATTTTCGTGAATGTTCTAGACGATCAAAAAATGTGTACAGAATGTTCTAGACTGTGCATGACAGAATGATTAAGAAGAAGGTTTAAGAATGTTATATTATGTTCCAAAATGTTAAAGGATCATCTGGAAGGTACCAGAACGTTCTAGTATGTTCAAAAAACTTCTAGGGCTATGAGCCAAGAGAAATAAAACTTGGCACACATTACTTGGCAAAAAAGGAGAGTTAAAAACACTTGTATTTCAATTATTTGTGTTTAAGGTGTAAAACTTTGATCGTAGAAAATATTTTAGGTAGATTTTGTCATAGACATGAAAAGCACCTCAAACAAACTGGTGGAAATAAAGGTTGTCGCGCTTTGTGACGCATAGCTGACTATGTATGTAAGAAGGAATACTAAAAATATATATTGATTTGATCGAAGTTTACTGTACCATCAATACCCATTATTTACCCCATATTTATTTAAATCATACACCTGCTGGTAATAACTCTACTGGCAATGACTCTGCTGGCAATGACTCAGCTAGCAATGACTCTGCTGGCAATGACTCAGCTGGCAATGAGTCTGCTGGCAATGAGTCTGCTAGCAACTACTCAGAAGGCAATGTCTCTGCTGACTCTGCTGGCAATGACTCTGCTCGCAATTACTCTGCAGGCAATGAATCTGCTGGCAATGACTCTGCTGGCAATGAGTCTGCTGGCAATGAATCTGCTGGCAATGAGTCTGCAAGCAACTACTCAGAAGGCAATGTCTCAGCTGACTCTGCTGGCAATGAATCTGCTGGCAATGACTCTGCTGGCAAT
>JAGFPH010005220.1:0-19982 GCA_018207615.1 Philaenus spumarius
CAATCCCAATATGTGGAATGGCGTGCGAAGCACGCAATGCTTTGTGTTATTGAAGATACTCCCAATATGCGGAATGGCTTGCGAACCATTTTGCAGCTATTCAGCACCGTCGTGAATAGACCTATTTCCCAAATTGTTGGTCGAAACCCTAAAATATCGGTCTATAAACTTAATTTTGGAAATTTGCTCAACTCACGTCAGCGGTTCAGCTGCGTGGTCGAATTATTTTTATTTTGTTTTACTTTAGTATACGTTCACTGTTATATTGATTTTGATTTAGTTTCTTTTTTTTGCGTAGGCCTACGTTGGAAATTTTAGAAGACACTGTTAGTTTTATGTTTTAAAATATTATTTTATTGATTTATTAGTTATTGTACAGTAACATTGCAAAATGAATTTGTAATTATTTTAATTTTACTCTTAGTATACATTCACTGTTATATTGATTCTGATTTTGTTTGTTTATTTTTTGCATACATTTGGAATCACTACTAGAATTACTGTAATTATGTTTGTTATTGTAATCCTGCTAATTCAAATAAAATGTCAATAACCATTTTTAGGTAGTCAAATTTACGATTTTGAGCAGCGCCTTCGTGAGTAGATCAACTTCCCAAATACACTACTGGACAAAAGTTTCGCAACACAAACAAAACTTTCTGTCAATGAAACGCAGGACTTATAATGACTTGTTTACTAACAATAACGCTTTAAATAGACAAAAATACACTTAATACTTTAGCAAAATGTTTATTATCTGATCTCTTTCTCCTTTCTTATCTTATATTCAGTTAAAAGTCCAAATCCTGTCCCTCTTTCGAGTTTTGACCAAAGGTAATTTCTCAGTATTCTCAGATTTGAATGATGCAGTGCATTTTTATTTAGTACTAGCTCACCCGGCAATGTTTCACTATTGCTTAATTTGAAACTTTGAAAGCCTGTAATTCGTATGCCTGAGGTTCGATGTAAATTATAATGGGATTCTGCTCGTTGCTTGATTTACCTAACCTAAAATTATATTCAGTTTTTGATATAAATCAGTTGTTGATCAAAATCAGCTGTTGATCAAAATCAGCTGTTTTAAGCTTTTCATACAAACAGCTGTTTCTGATAAAATCAAAAGAAATATTTCTTCTTCTTCCTTAAGATTGACCTTCCATAAGATTAACATTGAAACTTTGAGGGCCACTGGGGCGTAGCCCTAATGTCCTAGGACTTCGGTAAATGGCCTAAAACCTTCCCAGGGTTAACCTGTGTTACTATGCAAAATTTCAAAGCAATCGGATGGACGGTTTGGTAACACATAAAGGACAAACAGACGGACATACATTGAATTTTATATATACAGATAGAAGAATAATTGAACTCATTATTTTTTTAAATTACTATGGATGTACACCGTCGTTTAACTACTGCTGAGGCGGTCAGAGCTAGAATTTTGGTTCGTCAAGGGCGTTCGCAAAGTGAAGTGGCTAGGATTTTCGGAGTACACCGTTCCACAATTGGAAGAGCTGTTAGGCCGTTTCAAGAGACTGGACGAGATGACAGAATACCGAGTTCAAGGCAGGCCAAAAGTAACTGACAGAAATGATGATCATTTTCTAACATTAAGCGCACTTCGCAGGAGGACGGTTACCAGTACGCAGCTACAAGGTTTGATCAGGCAGGTGCGCAATGTGAATATTTCGAGCAGAAGTGGATTTGAGCAGTAGACGGTCTGCTACAGGTCCTCTTCTCACTGCACGTCACGTGCTTTTAGTCTTAGATTTGCCCGGAATCATATTCATTGAACTTTGCATGATTGGAAGAATGTTCTCTTCTCAGATGAGACTAGAGGAAGTCTAGCTTCACCAGATGGGCGCGAACGTGTATGGAGAAGGCGTCACGAAAGATTTGCACAAGCCTGTTTCTCACCCTGGGTGCCTTTTGGTGGAGGCTCGGTGATGTTCTGGGGTGGTATACAGTACGACGCTCGTACAGAACTCGTGGTACTTCGTAGACCGGCTCTGACAGCACAAAGGTATGCGGAAGATATACTGCAAGATCATGTTGTTCCGTTTGCTCCGTTTGTGGGACCAAATTTCAAACTGATGCATGATAATGCTCGACCACATACCGCAGACGCTGTACGTAGTTACCTTATCGAGGTCGGCATAAGTTCAATCGATTGGCCACCAAGAGTCCAGACCTCAACCCTATTGAACACGTGTGGGACAGTGTAAAAAAACGCATCAGGAGAAGAAACAACCCAGCAACCACTCTCGAAGCCCTTATAGCCGCAGTGATAGAGGAATGGGAGGCAATACCGCAAGAAGAGATTCAATACCTCATTAGTAGTATGAGGAGAAGGCTGCAAGAAGTAATCCGAGCAAGAGGAGGAAATACCAGATACTAGGAAATTGGTAATAAACCAAATAAATTAAATGTATCAATTTTTCTTTGACTTAAAAACTAGATGTTTATCGGCTTTTTTAGCTTTTCTTTTTTTTACCAAAATAAAATATGATACTCTCTAAAAGTCTTAATATTTTTGTTGCTTTCTTAATCTAAGATAAAGTAAAAATAAATTAAAAAGGGTTTTAGTGTTTTTATTTACTTTTAAACTAATCAATTTAAGACAAACATGATTGTTGCGAAACTTTTGTCCAGGAGTGTAGTTAGTTGAAACACATATAAAAATATGTTTATCTTTCTTGATAATATATTATAATAATCTAATATTATGTAAACAACACATTTTAACAAACAGGCCTACAGTATTATAATCCCTATAATTGTACACATTTACCAAGTTAAAAATCCCCTCAGCATTGTATTAGGTAGGCCTAGATAAAGTCTGTTATTTTTAAATCGTATTTTTTTAAATGATGTATTTCTGATGTGTAAGTAATTTAATCTACCTGTGATTTTCCACAAAGGCTTACTATCTTATCTTCTAAAGCGAGAGATAATTGTTTGTCTGCTAAATGGATCTGGAATCTCCGTCTAAGGATTTTTCATTTTTTGATTTTATATGGGGCTTTTGGCCACGAGAAATCGATTGGAAATGGTCACCAGTCTGGGAAAATTCGTTTTCTACGTCTTTTTATTAAATTAAAAAGTGAAATTTGTCCATTTTAAACAATACAAAGCACAGCTGATGCAAATGTTTTAAATGCCATTACAATAATCATCTGCTTTCTTTTAAACTGTATTATTTTATTAGAGGTAAGCCTAATGTTGTATCTATTTATAGTTACCATGGCAACGAATACTTCTGCTAAATAAACATACCCTTTATTTAGTTGTTTAATGTTATAGGCCTAACCTAAACAATATTCACGGAAATTTGCAATAATAGTTATTGACGTGAGCGAACTAGGCCCCTATGCCTAAATTAATATTGAAATATTAAACTTTAATTTAGGCCTGACTTATTTCTGAGGCATAGCGTTGAGATTATGGTTAATCCTTTAACTGTATTTTTATTACAGGTAAGCCTAATGTGGAATATACCCTTTATTTAGTTATTTAATGTTATAGGCCTAACCTCAAAACTCAATAATCCAATATTTATTATTGAAATCATAGCCCTGCTTATAATCGAGCTTTAGCTCGGTCTCCTGGTACTAGTAATAACATAAAAACTGCATCTGTAGTGGTTCGTTCACTTTCACTCGACATTGTGGAAAGACAAAATGGCTTCCAATCTCGGACTCGCACAGAACCGTAGATACTAGAATACTCTGTATCCGGGCTTTAGTTGGCAGTAAGGGAAAGGATATGCTAATGCATTTCATATGGAATTTCCGTACTACTAGCCGCACTGCTGACATCGGTCGCTCTATGAATTCACTGAATTTATTTATATATAGGTGATGCCGTAATATTTTGTAAATGGTATCAAATTTAACAAAACCGCCTTTCCAAGTGTAACACCAAGAAATGTTTATACATTTGTTATATATTTCGTATAGGATTTTATAACTGAAACGCAACTGAGAAGAACATAATAAAAGTAGTAAGAGAAGATTTTTAGCGAATTTCCATAAGAAATAAACGGTACCAGGAACTGGCACATACTTTCTCACAAACATATTTAAATTACTAAACAGATTCACAGTGACTTGTACGGTGGGGTAGGAGAGTTTTTTTTATTAAAGTTGGAGATTAACTAATAAATATTATTATTATTAGCTAGAGAGAAAACTATTCGATCGATTTCGAACAAATTTGCACCAAACACGTCAATTAGGTCTTTATAGATGCACGTAAAAAGGTTTTGAAAATTTTTGAAAAACAACCCCTTTTATGGCCAAAAAACCCCCAAAAATCAGTTATTATTATTATTATTAGCTAAACGAGAATTTTTAGAAAGATGCGGGTTTTTGTATATGGTAGGGCACATTAAAGGCTACAAATTAGCCAAATTTTATCAAAATCGTTAGAGCCGTTTTTTTATAAAAAAATAATAACTGATTTTTTGGGGGTTTTTTAGCCAAAAAGGGGGTTGTTTTTCAAAATTGTTCAAAACCCTTTTTCGTGCATCTATACAGGCGTACTGGACATGTCTGGTGCAAATTTAGTTGAAATCAATCAAATAGTTTTCTCTCTAGCTTTGTCTACATACAGACATACAGACATACAGACATACAGACATACAGACATACAGACATACATACAGACAGACATTTTGTAAAAACCACTTTTTTGGACTCAGGGGGTCCCAAAACGGATATTTCCACAAAAATCTCAACATCGATTTTTTTTGCGATCACTATACTTTCTCTATACTATAGTATAGTGAGAAAGTAAAATGAGCTATTGCAGTGGCCCTTATGGTAAGACCCAAGGTCGGGAATAGCAAATGAGCACCGATGATGGCCCCCAGAACACGTTTTGGGTTGTCATTAAAAATCATATATATGTGTTCGCACTACAGCGGCCTTATTTTAAGTCCGATTTGGTTCAAATTTGCTACACATGTTGGTTGTCTACGTCGCTCGGACGAGTTCGTCAACCAAAAAAATCCAACAAAATAAGGTTTTTTTTTTATGCGACCTTATAGCTCGCTTGGTTCCTCCAAAATCGATCAAAACGTAAAATACCATAGAAATACCCGGTTCAAAGCCATGTGGTGGATTCTACCGTGGGGTTGGCAAGCGAAGCACGCAATGCATTGTGTATTGAAGATACTCCCAACATGTGGGTTGGCGTGCGAAGCACGCAATGTTTTGTGTATTGAAGATACTCCCAATACGAGGGGTTGGCGTGCGAAGCGAAGTATTTTAAATACACAATGAATTGCGTGTTCCGCACGCCAACCTCCGTAATTGGGAGTATTTAATACATAGTGCATTGCGTGCTTCTCACGCCAAACCCCATGTTAGGAGTATTTTCAATACACAATGCATTGCGTACTTCTCATGCCAACCCCCATGTTGAAAGCATTTTCAATACACAGTGCATTGCGTGCTTCGCACGCCATCCCCCGTATGGGAGTATTTCCAATACACAATGCATTGCGTGCTTCGCACGCCAATTTTAAGCCTATGTGCTAAGAATGCACATGTGTGTCCGCTTTAAAATATTAGTAATTATTACGTGGAAAGGTTCAAAAATAAAAATAATTTCTACTCTTTTAGGCTACAAATATAAAAAATAAGAGGTCAGCTCCTAGCATAGGAAATACGAAATTTGCGTAGCAATGAACGTGTTAAAAGGGTTGACCAAGCCTCTTGAAGGCATTGAAAAGCCGTTCAGATGAGATGCCAATTAATTGTTCACGTCATTAAAAGGTAAAATTAACTAAAACTATATTAAAGTAGTGTTAATGTTGCAATGATCACCAATATTGTGAGATCTTGAATAGTTAAATCTTAAGAAATCGTCCTTTACAATCGTCCTGATTAAAATATATGAATGATATCACCTTCATTTAAATCTTGAATTGCGTTGTTAACTAGTTCATTAAAATTCATTAGTTCTTTCTGTCAAATATAATTATATAATATAATATATATATCATTGGCTGAAGGAGGCAATCTATCTTGCAAGAAGGTGTTGTCATCTGCACGATAAAACTGATTTTGATGTTTTATTATGCTGGTATAATGCCCAGGAGAAATGGGGTTTTCCATGATGAAAAATTACACTTTTCAATATATAGGAGATTCTATTGATTTTGACAACACTTGATGGGAAAGAATTAAGTTTAAAATTTGTGTTTTTTTTTTAATAAAAAGTAGTCAACTTTTCACGATACTACTGGAATATCAGTTGCTTTCCTATATTGCCAGGTAAAGTTCGTCATAACCACACTAGTGAGGATAAATCAGCTGATTACAACAATACAATATTGAAATAATGCCCAGCTGTTTAAAACATTGTGTTGTTGTGTTTGCTTTACTTCGTGTTTAGTTGATGTACAAATGGAAGAATTACCAGAGGCTTTTAAGAAGAAAGTTACTGAAATAAGTCGACTTATTTAAAGTCTTGTTAAATATAGGCCTAATCCTATTTGTTATTCACTGAAGTAACATTTTGATTTTGTAAAAACATAATTTTTGTTTGTTTGTTTGTAGTAAGTAGGAGTAAATAAACTTTTCAATTTGTAATAATCATATTTTTTGCTGTTGTATCAGATAAATTTTTGCTGTAGTATCGTGGAATATCAATATATTCACTTTTACAACACTTTAAGAAGAAATACATATTCGTTTAGCTTCGGAAACATTCGTACATCTTCGTATAACATAAATAATGTACAAAAGCATTTGGCTAATATACTCATTCTAATCTAACTTACTGTACACAGGAAACACTATTTCGACGATATTTTGAGTTTGGTCTTGGACAATATTCATCTCAATTGAAAGGAGATGTGTTTAACATGTTCACTGCTCGTTAGCACATGTGAGCTTGACACTGAACACTATGAGAAGCGGCCGACGCACAGTGCATTGCGTGCTTCAATTTTAAGCCTATGTGCTATGGACTCACATGTGCGTCCGCCTTAAAATATTAGTGATTATTACGTAGAAATGTTCAAAAATAAAGTAATTACTACTCATTTAGACTATAAATATAAAAAATAAAAGGTCAGCGCCCAGCATATGAAATACGACATTTGTGTAGCCATCAACGTGTTAAAGACACCAATGAGTTCTCTACTAGAAATGGTGAGATAGTTATTGGGTCTGACAGAAATAACCGTAAATTATAGAAAAAAAAACAGGAATACTCTTTTGACAATTATCTACTGCTTTTTATAACGACCCGTAAAGGGGTTTCAGCCTTGGCCTAGAAAGTTGAATGAAAGGTCAAATCGTCTCATTTTTCACCAATTAGTTTGATTTTGAAACAAAATTTACCTTTTTAAAATTTTAAAGGGGTCTTTTTAAGTGGGCAAATACATGGTAGCTATGTTTATCGTATGCATATAGCACAACCGTTTCTTTCTTGGCGTTCCACAAAATGGCCGTTTTGCTGGATTTTTCCGTAGCTGTATGTGCGAAAACATTAAAAAAAAAAGTATTCATTAAAACTATTCGAATACAAATGAACTATTCGAATATTTGAATACTTTTCTATTCTAATAACCAATCACTATACTAGCGGCCATGAAATTAGACGGGTGAGAGAAATATCGGTGTTGTCAATTCGTGCTATAGTTATTTCTACAACTTACACCCCGTCCTGTAAAGGTTTTGAAGCGCAAGGTAGTGTGCTTTCTCTTGTGCTTGTAAATCCGCCTACAGAGCATTGTGAAATAAAATTATACCACTTCCTTCATAAAATGCTACTGATTCCGATGGTATGTCTTTTTTATTTTTCAAACGGCAGCAAATAGTTAACAAAAGAACAATAACCTAAATGGTAATTTAATTGAAAACCGCCGTGTATTGAATTTTTCACCAAGCGAGGATTTTTTTTGTTTTTTGGGGGCAGCAAGATTTCGTCTGCGGCAGAGTTGCAGAAAATCGCACGAATAACGTTTTTTGTTCGAAACTTTTTTAACTTCCCGCTACCAATAAAGGGAAGTTATTGATTTCGGTCCGATTTTCGAAAGTCGAGTTTTCATTAAATCTCCACGTTTTGAAGTCCCAGGAAGCCATTCTGACTATTCCCGCCGAGATGTCCGACCGTGTGTGTGTGTGTGTGTGTGTGTGTGTGTGTGGATGTATGTGTGTAAATAAATTTTTGTCGTACAGTTTCTCAAAAACGAATCAACCGATTGAATTCTACGACATGTCATTCGAAAGGGTGTATCAAAACTTAGATCTGATTAGATTTGAGAGTTAATCCATCTAGCCAATCCGAAGAAATTTAAAAAAATAACCTAAATTTTGGTGGGAATTTTTATGTTTTTTAAGAATAACTTTAAAGCGTGCGAAAAAATCATAATAAAACCATGTATACATTTTTTGTGCTTAAAAAACTGCGTCGACTGCTTTTTTGAAAATGGAAATCGGACGACGCATTCAAAAGTTATCGTTGTTTAAAAATTCACAAATTTTCGTTTTTTGGTATTTTTTTAATATGTCTTCCAGATTTCTCAACCAATCAATATAAACCTGTAGATTTTCTTTTTGTGCTTTAAAAACTGCGTAGAATTCTTTTTTTTAAATGAAAATCGAACGACGCATTCAAAAGTTATAGTTGTTTAAAAATTCACAAAATATGAAAACTGTGATTTGAGCTTAAAAAGCTCAAATATTAACAAATAAACTCATTTTTAAGCGTTTAAAATTCAAACTAAGCGGGAAGTTCTAGGGTTGGCCTGCACGGTCAACCAATTTCCAGATTTTTTTTATCAGATTCTTAATTTAGTTGTAAAATGCATAACTGTATGAATCAAGAACAAAGACATGCGGGCGCTCGGCGAGAACCGTAGCTCGTTGCCTTGCGCAATATTGCAAGTTGCTATTTTATAATCAAGAGCAAAAAACAAATAATTTCAATGTTTGTAGAGAACATTTGCATTTCCTTTACATATTATGTGATTATAATAATATACCATGATTGTGTTTTCGTTTAAGCCATAATTCCGCTATTTTTTTTTTCTTATCGTAATACACTTCCAACAATGCTTTTTAATTAATACCTAAAGCGAACTACCGCATACGATGTGCGAATAAGAAACGTAGGGTACATTTAAATAATAAATTAGTTATTAATAGTTAGATTTTTGTAAGAAAGTATTTTTAAGTCATTATTAGCGAATTTCCATAGGAAAAATGAGCTATTGCAGTGGCCCTTATGGTAAGACCTAAGGTCGGGAGTAGCAAATGAGCACCGATCATGGTACCCAGAATACGTTTTGGGGTGTCATTAAAAATCATATATATATGTACATATGTGTTCGCACTCTAGCGGCCGCATTTTAACTCCGATTTGGTTCAAATTTGGTACACATGTTGGTTGTCTATGTCGCTCAGACGAGTTCGTTAGCAAAAAAAGTCCAACAACCGAAAGTACGTTTTTTGACTGGAAGTAACTATTTTTTGAGGTTTTTCCTACGAGAATGAATTTGTTATTCTGCACATTTTGTTTTTTTTTTATCGATTTTGGGGGAACCAAGCGAGCTATAAGATCGCGTAAAAAAAACAAAATGTGCAGAATAACACCCTACATATATATTTGTAGAAAAACTCTAAAAAAATTCATTCTCGTAGGAAAAATCTCAAAAAATAGTTACTTCCGGTCAAAAAACGTACTTCTGGTTGTTGGATTTTTTTGGCTAACGAACTCGTCCGAGCGATGTAGACAACCAGCATGTGTACCAAATTTGAACCAAATCGGACTTAAAATGCGGCCGCTAGAGTGCGCACACATATATACGTATACATACTAGGTGTCTTAAAAGTCCCCCCCCCCCTTTAACTTTTGTGTTTGTTAAAACAAACAAATATCCTTTGGGGAACGATACTAACTTAACCCAAAGTATCTTTTGAAGCAATTGGAAATTTTGAGTGTTCCCTAAAAATGGGGGATTATGGGGGCAACTCAAAATTTTTAAATGGGAAGTATGGTCATGTGATTCCTCATTTTAAAGGTCTATTTAATACTAGGAAAATGACATAAAGAAAATAAATATCGGACAACCCAAAACAAAATGGCGGCCCTAAACGTGTTGAAATAAATCGACATAAAGTTGCTAATATGTCGAAAAGGAAGAGTTTTTAGAAAAACTTTCAAGAGTCAAAAAATGTTTATTTCAAAGTGCTTAACCTAAAATAATAATTGCTTTCAAATCAATTTTGTAAATTTTATTTTGTACAAAATTTTCTAAGATGTAGGAGTCGACTTTTAAGACATCTGGTGTATTTATATATATGATTTTTAATGACACCCCAAAACGTGTTCTGGGGACCATGATCGGTGCTCATTTGCTACTCCCGACCTTGGGTCTTACCATAAGGGCCACTGCAATAGCTCATTTTTCCTATGGAAATTCCCGCTAATAATTTAAGAGGGCTGTCCGCTACAGGACGGAGTAAACTTGTGAAAGAGGTCAAGGGCTCTCGAAGAGTTGTTGAGCCTTCAGGATCTGTTTTAACCTTTTAAGTTATAACCTTCTAGATGACTTTCCTCGACCAAACAGGAACTGGTCGAGGATTGTTTACATTCTTTAAGTCCATTCATAATAAAGTGCACAAGGTCGATCAATTTGCTTTCAATTATATTTAATTGTTGGGAATCGAAACTGATAATTTAATATACAAACATAATCTACATAATATATAAGAGATTTGACTGACTGACATAGAACCAACGTGGGGAAAAAACTACCCAAGATGCAAATTCGAAAATTTAAAGGTATATTTTTATTGGGTCATAGACGCCCACTATTACACTATCAAAGTTATTCGTCAAATATTTGGTCAAACGTTTATCAAAGATTTTTGATTTGTAAAAGAAAACATATTACACCTGTCCAATTTATTTGATCATCTGGGTTATTAACTGGACATATTTTGGGGTTATGTTTCGGTTTATTAGCGAATTTCCATAGGAAAAATGAGCTGTTGCAGTGGCGCTTATGGTAAGACCCAAGGTCGGGAGTAGCAAATGAGCACCGATCATGGTCCACAGAACACGTTTTGGGGTGTCATTAAAAATCATATCTATACTTATAAAAGCCAAATACCATTGACTCATCACAGTTTCTCCAAAACCTCGAGGCCTACAAACATGAAATTTGGCACTAATACTCTTCATAAGCTCTAGACGCGCACTAAAAAAGGGTTTCCGAAAATTCAAAATTTTAGGGGGTTTTTGGGGGGTTAAAGTTATTAAATCAGGATTTCTCAAAACCTACCGAACGGATTGGAATGAAATTTGGTATGTAGCTTCCTCTAGGGCCATAGATGCTCGCTGAGAAAGTGTTTAAAAAATTCAAAATTTTGGTGATCAAAATTACCAAAAAAAACACCGAACGGATTGGTATGAAATTTGGCATGTAGCTTCCTCTACGGCCCTAGGTGCTCGCTAACAAAGGGTTTTAAAAAATTCGAAATTTTGGGGGGTTTGGTGGGGGTCAAAGTTACTAAAAAAAACCACCGAACGGATTTGAATGAAATTTAGTATGTAGCTTCTTATAGGGCCCTAGGTGCTCGCTAAGAAAGGTTTTTAAAAAATTGGAAATTTTAGGCGAGGTTTAGGGGGGGTAAAAGTTTTTAAAAATCCTTATAAAAAATACACAGTGTGAAGTATTTTATTAACATAATATATTTTTTGTTAATATATATATTTAACTTTGATTTTTCTATCCGTGCAAAGCCGGATCGGGCCAGCTAGTATATAGGCCTATATATGTATATATTTATGTATGTAGCCTATGTGTGCGCACTCTAACGGACGCATTTTAAGTCCGATTTGGTTCAAATTTGGTACACATGTTGGTCGTCTACGTCGCTCGGACGAGTTCGTTAGCCAACAATATTAACCAACCGGAAACACGTGTTTTGACCGGAAGTAAATATGTTTTGAGATTTTTCCTACGAGAATGAATTTGTTTTTGCGTTTTTTCTACAAATATAAATGTATGATGTCATTCTGCACCTTTAGTTTTTTTACGCGACCTTATAGCTCGCTTGGTTCCTCCAAAATCGATGAAAACGTAAAATACCATAGGAGTATCCGGTTCAAAGCCATGTGGTGGATTCCACCGTGGGATTGGCGTGCGAAGCACGCAATGCATTGTGTATTGAAGATACTCCCAATACGGGGGTTGGCGTGTGAAGCACGCAATGCATTGTGTATTGAGGATACTCCCAATATTCGGAATGGCGTGCGAACCATTTTGCAGCTATTCAGCACCGTCGTGAATAGACCTATTTCCCAAATTGTTGGTTGAAACCCTAAATCATAGGCCTATAAACCTTATTTTGGAAATTTGCTCAACTCACGTCAGCGGTTCAGCTGCGTGGTCCAATTATTCTTTTATTTTTAGTACCTGGGCGACCGAGCATCGCTCGGCATTTTTTTAATTGTTTTTTTTAGAAAAATGTATGTTAATACGAATCGCATACTGATTAAATATGAATATTTTTCGATCTTACGAACATATGAACTGTTTATTTAAATACAAAAAAAACAAAAACATGAGTACAATTAGTTCTAACGTTTTATTAGATTTTTCTTTGCAGATATCAAACCTAACACATTCGAATCCTGATGTCCAAAAGCCTCTATAGGTACAAGCAGGTTATGTAACCTATCCAACGAATTGGCCATATTTGATAATTTTTATGCATTTTAGAAATAACAAATAATAATTATAATCATTAGATAATTTATATCACCTTTATAGAAATGCAAACAATGCAGAAACTGGTGAAAAGGTTTTCACAACGGTTAATAACAGCACAAAAATAATGTTTTAGTTACGTTTGGTGTTTGGATAAAGAAATAGGTTGAAAATTATACCACTTGATAAATTGTTAATGATTTACGTTTGTATCTATTCGCTTATACTTAATGACGTCAAAGGTAGTATATAAAAGAAGTTCAGAGTTTACATTTTATGCGCATTTTTGCAGACCTAGCGCATTCGATTCCTCACGTCAAAAGACCCCTATATGCAAATTTCCATCAAAATCGTTAGAGCCGTTAGCGAGATCCCCGAAATAAATGTATAAACAAATATACAAGAATGCTCGTTAAAAAAAAAATCATAGGTTAAGCCTAAAATCACACAGACTGCAAAACAAAAAATTTGTAATGTATTTTGTTTTGAATGTTTTTGCCTTCATCGCTGCTTTGTAGGCATTCGTGTGAATGTTCCACAAACATTCTTCTTTTTCAAAATGTAAAATTCAAGTTTTCACAGCTTAAATACTCCATGTAAATTTTGCCATCGCATTATAAATATAAAAAGAAAGGAACACAAGGAATATGAAAACTGAAAAAACTTACATTTTTAGGTTACCTAAAAATGCGTACTATATTAGTATTTTAGTCAAAGTCAAAGTTTACAACATGTCAAAGATTCATAAAAGTTTGATGAACGAATTATTTCGTCAAATTTCTCCGATGGAAAATCATAAGAAATTTGACGTTAATTTGATAGTGCAATACGTACTTACAACCCAGTAAGTACATAATATGGCAAACAACCAAATTGGCTTCAATAATTTATAAAGTTTTCCAGGGATGGTCGAACAATTTCCCCGGACCACTCTTTTGATAAGGAGCTTAATCCCCATACCCGATCAAGCGCCCTTTGTTTAAAAATAAACGGTACCAGATAACTGCCACATACTTTCTCCCAGTTGAAACTTTATAACTTCCCAAGAGTAGCATAGGAGGTGGTTATTTAGAATTGCTAAAGTAGGAAAATGTTACCATGGAAAATATTAGATGCATGCAACACACATCCATATTATATTATTGTATTATATTATTACTATTTAAACTAGTCGATCGATTTCGAACAAATTTGCACCAAACATGTCAATTATTCGTTAAAACTTTATAACTTCCCAAGAGTAGCATTGGAGGTGGTTATTTAGAATTGCAAAAGTAGGAAAATGTTACCATGGAAAATATTAGATGCATGTAACACACATCCATATTATATTATTGTATTATATTATTATTATTTAAACTATTCGATCGATTTCGAACAAATTTGCACCAAACATGTCAATTATTAGGCCTGTATAGATGCACGAAAAAAGGTTTTGAAAAATGTTGAGAAACAACCCCCTTTTTGGCCAAAACCCCCCCCAAAATCAGTTATTATTATTACCTAAACGAGAATTTTTAGAAAGATGCGTTTTTTTTTTAATATGGTAGGGTACGTTAAGGGCTAAAAATAAGCCAAATTTTATCAAAATCATTAGAGCCGTTTTTGAGAAATTTAGATTTTTCTCGTTTTTTGGCCATTTTTGGAGGGTAAAACCCCTTAAAAATTTGAAAAAAATGAAAAAAAAAACGCCTCGAGATATTCCAGACCTACACCTACATACCAAATTTCATCAAAATCGAGCCGTTGGTATGGTCTCCAGCTCTGTACACACAGACACACGGTCAGGCATCACCAAAAAAACACTTTTTTGGGTTCAGGGAGCACCAAAACAAATAATTCCACTAAAAATATTTTTGGGTTCAGGGAGCACCAACACAGATAATTCCACTAAAAATTCGAAAATTTGGACGAAAACAATACTTTCTCCATATACTACGTATAGGGGGGAGAAAATAAAAAGCTGTCGTGGTACTGCCGACAGAAGTAAAAACTGTCATCAATGTAGACAATCTTGTTAATGTTATTAAAAATTTTTTAGTTTTCAATTTTAAATGTGACAACATAAAAATAACACGTATTTCAAAATGAGGAAGCACAATGTTCATTTCAGAGGTATTACCAAGTAAACAATTTATGAAATGAGGCAGCACGATGTCCATTTCAGAGGTATTACCAAGTATATACTCTGCTGTACATACACGTGTACTACATATTTATAGTAGAGTGTGGCGGTAACATCAAAATGTTTTGAACGCGGTGCGCCTGTACAAGTTTTCACTTCAAAAAAATCAAAAGGGAGGACAACGGTCGCATTTGAGGTGATGAATAATCTTAAGTTAGCGATTTTTTAATACAGGTATCGAGGTCTAAGAGTTAAACAGTTTTTCGGGTTTCCCCTGGGACACCTAAAGGCTTCGGACCTCCCCTACAATACGACCAAACAATGTTCTATATGAGAACACAGAAGGAAAAACTGCTTTTGCGAGAAGTTGTATTTGAAATTATTTATAGTTCGATATAGTAACTATTTTAAATATCTAAAATGTATCCTAATATACTACAGTATATTTTAAAACAAAAGTACGTCACCAAAATATAAATAGATCTACGTGATTTGTTAGTATTTACGTTTTATTATTATTTAACGTGTTGGAACGTGCTAGTGGTTCGTAACTAATCCGCTAGATAGCGTGGGCGTCGGTGTTAAGAAGTCGCGGTGTTGTGTGAATGATTCAGGCTTGCTGTGGCGAGTAAATAGTAGCAAAATAAATTCTAGTGGACAAAATTCAACTAGCCTGTTTCTCTGCTGTGCCACATGTGTTATTTGGGGTGCTGAATCCGAATTTAAAGTTTGCAACCAAAATTTTCCGGAGCGTTTCGAGATATTCGCAAAAAATAGCGACATTTTGCAAGTTTTTCAGTTTATTGCCCGTAAGACCGAAACTATGCGTTTAATCGAAAACACCACCCTGTGTAAAATTAAAGAAGACAAAATTCACTATCAGTTTCATCCGTGGTTTTTGAATGTAGGACCATTGACTGTACTTATATAGTTAATGGTAGGACCAACGGGCGAGGAGCAAGTTGAAAATTGACGAAATTTGCGTTCTTCTTCGGTTTTTCTCAGATAATCTAGGCATTTTCCGAAGAAACCCGCTATGTACAGATTGAAAGAGCGATACAAAAGAATTCCTTCTTTTGTCCGGATACCAGATAGTCAGAGCACAATGAATGAGTGGGTGGGGAGGGTAAAAATGTTCTAGTAGGCTACTTCTGAAACAGTGGCGGCTCAGGCCCCTTTCAGACGAACCCGCCAGTTTTAATTCAGTCGAGTTTATTATACCATCATGGATCGAAGAAAGTTGCGCGTTTTGTACTTACTATATTTAAAATACAGGAGAATAAACCGAACGATGCGGGTGCATCCAATAAATGCAGAGAGACCACTTTTAGGTGTATTTGTGAGCCTAAATAGAAGCCTAAAGTTAAGGAATGATGAAGAGAAGTTTTTTTAAACTTTTTTGAGTGTCTCCTTCAACATTTGATGAACTTTTAGGCAGGAAAAGTTGAAACACATCTGAGAAAGAATGGAACTAATATGAGAGATTACATATACAACGTCTGCCAGTAACCTTGAGGGAAGGATTTTGAGTAAAATGTTTAGTTGTAGGATATGTACATTTTACCATGTTGACAATTTATAATAATTCGACCACGCAGCTGGACCGCTGACGTGAGTTGGGCAAATTTCCAAAATTAAGTTTAGGCCTATATGCCTATGTTTTAGGGTTTCAACCAACAATTTGAGAAATAGGTCTACTCACGAAGGCGTTGAACAGCCTGTGTGTACGCAATATATTAGTAGAATTTATTTGCGATTAGTGGCCTCGCGAGTTTGCACCATTTAGCTTCGAACCGGGTACTTTTATGGTATTTTACGTTTTGGTCGATTTTGGGGGAACCAAGCGAGCTATAAGGTCGCGTAAAAAACAAAATGTGCAGAATAACATCCTACATTTATATTTATAGAAAAAACTCTAAAAACTTTCATTCTCGTAGTAATAATCTAAAAAATAGTTACTTCCGGTCAAAAAACGTGCTTCCGGTTGTTGGATTTTTTGGCTAACGAAGTCGTCCGAGCCACATAGACAACCAACATGTGTACCAAATTTGAACCAAATGGGATTTAAAATGCGGCCGCTAGAGTGCGAACACATATATACATATATATATATATATATATATGAATTTTATTTAATGACACCCCAAAACGTGTTCTGGGGACCATGCTCGGTGCTCCTTTGCTACTCCCGACCTTAGGTCTCACCATAAGGGCCACTGAAATAGCTCATTTTTCCTATGGAAATTCGCTAATAACCAAAACATGCATTCACTATCAAGCATATTTTTGTGTTAATTTTGCCAAAAAACGAAAGCTGTATTTTTTTCTTAAAGTAAAATAAATTGTGTGTGTTGATTGCTAAAGTTTTTTGCAACCGAGTAAAAAATTTATAAAGTTTACTATTTATATCATACGTTTATGAAAACAATACTACGATTTTGGAAAATGTATTCGGCAATCAACATCCGCATATTATGACAGTACTTCAAAATGAAACTAATTCCACGAATTAACGGGAAAAAATTACTTATTCTGTAGCATTGCTCTTACGGGAATCAGATTCAATATGGCGGATAGGGTATCCACCCGCTGCGAGCGGAACGAAGCAACGCGTGAGCCGGGGCTGGAGGCTGAGGGGCAATATAATTATTCTACTAATATATTACGTATAATGTACTGGTATTTCTATACGTGTATTTCTATAAAGCTAGACGGTAACACTGATTCACTGATATTAATTATTAGGCACTTGCCGTAATCGGACCTCCCTCAACCTTATACTTGAATCAAAGCTCTCGACGAGAAACTTTTGGGAAAATTGTCAGAATTTAACATTTTTTAATTTTGGAGACACCTTTTGGGCGGGAAAGAGTTTTTCAATTTTTTCATTTTTTCACTTTGAGCGCGTTTTGTAAGAAAACGATTGCAAACATTTTAAATACAAAAGTTGTAGAAAATTAAATTTCAAACAAGAGATTTTCCGTCAGATTCAAGACCCAATCATCCATTTAGCCACTATCCATTCGAGAAGGAAGGCTCCGCCCAACGTCTTTAAAGCTAGATGGGTTCACTGATTCACTGACATAAACTATGAGGCACTCCCCGTAATGGTACCCCCGTCAACCTCATGCTTGAATTAAAGCTCCCGACGAGAAACTTTCAGAAAAACTGCTAAAAGTTAAGTTTTGAAAGTACATTTTGGGCGGAAAAGATTTTTAAAATTTTTTCATTTTTCCACTTTGATCGCGTTTTGTAAGAAAACGGTAAGAGATAGAAAAAATGTTAAATACAAAAGTTGTAGAAAATTTTATTTCAAACAAGAGATTTTCCGTCAAATTCAAGATCCAATCTTCCGTTCAGCCGCTATTCACCCGAGAAGGAGGTCCGGCACACAATCCTTCAAATTTCCCATGTTAATCTTATGGAGATAATGTTTAATGAGTTTGAGTCAGCTGCCAAATAAAACAGCTTGTTTATGCTCGGTTACCTATGTACAAACGAGCCAAAGATTAACGAGATTCTTTAGCAAATTTTCCAACTGCGAGCGAAGCGAAGCGTCCAGGGGCAGAGCCCCTAGTTAAAACATATAAACTTAATTTTGTAAATCCGCTCAACTCGCGTCAGCGGTTCAGCTGCGTGGGTTGAATTATTCACTGTACCGTACTAAAATACTAATCAATTTTCCTGTTTTAACCGCAACACTTCCATGCTGCAATAGTTGCATGTCTCTACGTTTGAAGGCGTAACTAATTCTTTATAGTTTTAAATGTATTATTTAACCGAGTTCCATTTTGTATACAATACATAATTTCGTAACATTTATAATAATAATGTTTTAATTTAAATAGTTCGATCACGCAGCTGAACCGCTGACGTGAGTTGAGCGAATTTTCAAAATTAAATTTATTTGTTTTTGAGTTTCGAACGAAGCAGCGCATGAGCCGAGGCTGGAGTGCAAACAAATTCTACTAATATATTTCGTACACACAGGCAGCTATTCAACGCCTTCGTTAGTAGAGCAGTTTACCAAATAGTTGGTTGTATCCCTAAAACATATAAACTCAATTTTGGAAATTCGCTCGACTTAAATCAGCGGTTCAGCTGCGTGATTGAATTATTAAATTCTTTTAAAGACAAAACAAGTCTTAAATTAAAATTTAGGTGGAGTAATAAGCACATGTTTTTATGAGTCTTGGATACTTTAGATACTAATGCACCTTATAGTAATAAGTAATCTATAGTCTATACTATTACAAAGAGGTAAAGTTTTTTTTTTTTTTTGTATATAGGGGGTAATCTCTGACACTACAAAACCGATTGAAAAAATTGTTTTACTAATAAAAAGCTACACTATCCCTGAGTAACATAGGCTACAATTCAGTTCGATAAAAACCTTTTTTTATTTCAATATTTGTAAATTTAGTCGGTAAAAATTCTTAGGTTAGGCCTAGAATGATAAACCAACACATGTATTTACATTTATTACCATAGCAACCAATTGAATACAATAACAGATAATGTAGCTATTTGCTTCAATATTTTCATTAACAGCTAATTTCAAAATTTGAAGCAATCATTTTTGTATTTCTAGCTTTTAGGTTAGGGTTTTAAAGTGTAGACCTTGCTGGTTCTTTTAACCATTATTATAATAATTGCTGTTGTAACATATAAGAAATAATTAAATTTAACATTATATTATGTACCATCTTAGTTTTGAGGTTATTATTAATCCTACACTTTATTATTAATAACTCATTACATATGTTTTTAGAAGGTTCCATTGGAGGTTGGCGTGCGAAGCACGCAGGGGTCTCCCCTAGTTTTAAATAAAAATCCAATGGTTTCTGTCTGTGTGTTACTCAATCACGTAAAAACTACAGGATGGATTTGAATGAAATTTGGCACGCATATAGATCATGACCTGGAATGAGACATAGGCTAGAATTCATTTAGATTTAAGGGTTGAAACAACCCCTAAAACAATAAATATTTATTATTATACTTCCATTAAGACTAGAGAGCTGGAAATTGTACATTTATAAATATATTCTTACAAGATAAATATTAAAAGTAAACCGTTTGTATTTCTTAGTGTACTGCTAAGGGGTGAAAATGTAACAACCC
>JAGFPH010005220.1:36311-49658 GCA_018207615.1 Philaenus spumarius
TGGACCAAATCGGACGTAAAATGCGTCCGTTAGATTGCGCACACCTATATACATGGTATTTCCGGTCAAAAATGTGGTCTACTTCCGGTACATTTTTTTGGCCAACGAACTCGTCCAAGTGACTTAGACAACCAACGTGTGTACCAAATCGGACGTAAAATGCGTCCGTTAGATTGCGCACACCTATATACATGGTATTTCCGGTCAAAAATGTGGTCTACTTCCGGTACATTTTTTTGGCCAACGAACTCGTCCAAGTGACTTAGACAACCAACGTGTGGACCAAATCGGACGTAAAATGCGTCCGTTAGAGTGTGCTCACATATATACATAAAGTTACTTCCGGTCAAATATTTGGTCTACTTCCGGTCAATTTTTTTGGCTAACCTACCAGTTCAAGCGACTTAGAAACCCAATGTGTGTACCAAATTTGGTCCAAATCGGACGTAAAGTGCGGCCGCTAGAGTGCGAACACATGTATACATAAATATATACATATGATTTTTAATGACACCCCAAAACGTGTCCTGGGGACCATGATCGGTGCTCATTTGCTACTCCCGACCTTGGGTCTTACCATAAGGGCCACTGCAATAGCTCATTTTTCCTATGGAAATTCACTAATAAAGACTGCATGCATAGTGGTAACAGTTCGGCCACTGTATTGTGTTTTGACCGGAATGGAAATTTCAATATAGCATATTCAACAAAAATCGATTTCAACCACTGACGTGAGTTGAGATAATTTACAAAATTAAGTTTACATGTTCTAGGGTTTCATGCAACTGTAGGGGGAAATTGGTCTACTCGCGAAGGCGCTGAATAGCTGAATACGTGCACGAAATACATTAGTAGAATTTGTTTCGTACCTCATACTCTAGCCCCGGCTCACGCTTACTTCGTTCCGCTCGCAGCGAAAAACTTGCTTTGAGAGTTTTCATCTCGACCTTGCAACCTCAGATTATTATTTTGGTTCTTTTAGTTGGTAATATCAAAATTTATTTGAAATGTTGATTATTGATTATTTAAATAGTAATGGTGAAATTACAACTCATGCAGCTATGTGGATTATTGGGGGTGGTCGTGTATTTTTCGATCTCTGTTTTACATTAGTTGTTTGTAGGTAAATCGCCATTTCCGTGAAAATATTAGAGTATACAATAGTCTGTTTGCATTGGCTTTTGGGTCTCCACCGGGGCTGGTGAGCGAAACGGGGCGGACCCCCTAGTTACAAATAAGACATGGTACAATCCAAGCTTGCTTAAGTCGGTTGATGTGTGGTTATTCGACTGGAGTAGTTGAAGAATTCTCAACTAGAGTTGGTCCCAGCTGGAGTTCATATATGATGCTGGATCAACCAGTTTAGCATGTACAGTTTGTACTTCTCATCTCAACAAGTGTCACTAATTTCATTTACGTTTGTAGTCATAGCTATTAAGACTTGAGTTTTGGTGTCACACAATCACTAATATTAACTTGTATTTGAAGGTATGGTCGAAGCACTGGACGACTCTGTGGGGCAAATCGTCTCCAGTCTGAAAGCAGCCGGACTTCTGGAGAACTCCATCGTGGTGTTTATGTCGGACAACGGAGCTCCCACCCTGGACCCATTGTGGAGCACCAACAACGATGGATCGAACTGGCCTTTAAGAGGTGTAAGATCAAAGTCTATATTTATTTACAGCGGCTGTTTCAAATTGGTTGGTAAAAAAAATGTCCTAGGGCAAAATTAATCACCAGAAATAGGGTTGTAACCTAAAACTACAAAACCTCCAAGTAAATGAAATATAACAATGAAATAGAAATCACATTTAATAATCTATTGATAATAATGAACACATTTTCTTGCATTTAAAACAAGCTGCACGAAAATCTGCCCTGTAGATATCCAGAAATAAGTATCAATAGGGTTTAACCTAAACCCAAAAAGTGCCCTTATAAGAATGGAATAAAAATGTAATTTCATAATTTTTTTATAATAATGAAAATTAAAAAAATTTAAAACAAACCACTTGAAACTCGGCCCTGTATATCTCCAAAAATAACTAGGCTATCGCAGAGGGTTAAAACTAGAACCAAAAAACCCCAAAAGTGCCCTATAAATTGAACGATGGGGGGCATATTTTTTTGATAATAATGACAAACATATTTTCCATTTAAAACAAACAGCATAAAAATCGGCCAGATAGATCTCCAGAAATAGGTACGTATCAATAAATAGGGTCATCAAACGTTTAAAGCTACTCTGAATTATAAAAGTGTCGCCATTTTGAAAAGCAAGATTGGATATAATAGTTGATTTTTCTTACAATAGATCATTGTTAACTTAAACTTCATGTCAATTTTGAACTCAATCGGTCAAACCGTTTTCTAGATATGAATTATTTTGTAAAAAACACATATAAACAGACGACAAAGTATGCTTTTGCGATCGACCCAAAAATTCGATGTCGAGTTTTCATAATATCTTTACGTTTCAAGGCCCCCTGAGTCCAAAAAATGCATTTTTGGCAATTGGTCTGTCTGTGTGTCTGTGTGTGTGTGTGTGTGTGTGTGTGTGTGTGTGTGTGTTTGTAGGACGTATCACACGGGGAGATTTACAAGTACGCACAACACTTAACGGGGAGGCAAAACTAGATGGGGAGATCCCGTTACGTCCAACCAATATTTTCAGCGTATAAACCGGTTTTTCGGTCTTTAGAGCATATGTCACTACTTTTCTCAAATCCTCCTCGTTTGACATGCTGGGATACAAACACACTATGCACTCCTACTTACAATTGCTATTTGTAGGCTGCGCTGCGATCGCTCGTATTCGCACGGCATCCACTCTTAGTCGCATATACGGGGAGTTGACTTCTTTTGTTATTATTTAGACAAAGTCTAGAAGGTTTTTTGCTGTTAGTCGGAAACTCGATATTTGTTTGCTATTATTTGTAGTTAGAAAGTGATGGTTTAGTTATTTTCCTTCCGTTCAGTAGCACAGATACCTTATTATTAGGAAAGTTTCGTTTTTAACCGTTGTATTCAGTCAATATATTCTTTTTTATATTTTCTTTATATTTGTTTGAATAATTATTATTATATTTCTTTATGATTTTCTTTAATAAATTAATTTTAATTTCATACATATACAGGGGTGCTGAAAAGTCTGGAGACGGTTTAATATTTCGTATTTAAGGGAAATTTGAAGGTAGCTGTGATTGAGGAACCTACTCTATGTAAAAATTATATTTTATTAAGATTTTAAAATATTTATCCTCCATCTTGAATACAACTTTAATTTTTTAAATGGGAAGGTGGTCATGTGATACATTATTTCGATGTAGAATTTCAAGAGAAAACCAAAGGTGATATTTGTACATCCATATCTTTAACCGACTAAAAATGGCGACCAAAAACCAACAAAGTCGTGTTTTCCGAAGTTGTCCTATTTTACTGTACTATTTTTGTTAAATATTAATTATTATTCTTTTTGGATTTGTAATTAAATAAGCTTTCAAACGATATGCTACACAATGCTAATATTTGGGAGTATTTAAAATTTTTGAGTTACAGCCATTTTGATTTTTTCAAAATTGATTTCGAGTGGTTCAACCATATACGTTGTTTTTAAAGCAGCATGACGAAAATATTTTTGTACACGATTTTTGTATACAAAACGAATCAAACAAATAATTTGTTGATCACATTCACGGCAGTATGAGCTAATATCTCTTTGCTTTCCCTGCACGGGAAAAAATATTTGTTTTTAATTATAAAAAAAATACTCAACGTTGCTTCCATTTTTTTTAAAATTGAATTATCACTTATCTCTAGTTATTTGGTAAATTATTCTACCGTTTAATAGTTAAATTGTTTACTTCTAAGGCATTTTACATGTTTACTTATTTATTTATCATTAATTCCACCAAGCTTTCTCTTTGCCCTTTCCCATTATTTTCCTCTTAGCGTCAAGATACGAATTAAGAATTTGGTAATAGTAAATTACAATTAATTGTATGAAAAAAATTGAATTTCGTTAATTTACAATCAAAATTCGAATTTCCACCACATGAGATACCAGTACATTTAACTTTTCAAATAGTTTTCTTTTTCCTATAATTTACTAGCTGGCCAGATCCGGCTTTTCACGGATAGACAAATCATAGTTAAATGTATATTAACCAAAAAAATATATCAATAAATATATTATACTATGTATTTCTTATGGGGAATTCTAGTAACTTTGACCTCCCTACCCCCCCTCCGCTAAAATTTCGAATTTTTTTAAAACCTTTCTTAGTGATCACCTACGGCCCTTGAGGAAGCTACATACAAAATTTAATTCCAACCGTTCGATGGTTTTTGAGATTTCGTGATGAGTGAGTCATTGAGTGATATTTGGATTATATATGTATATAGATTGAAGCATATTGCTTATGAATGGAACATATTTTTAAAACTTACTACACTTAATTAATATCCTTTATAATTAATTACTGGTTCTGATAATGTTAAGATTAGTTACAACTTGTATTCAAGACTATAGGGCCCCCTGCTCGCTTCGTTCACCAATCCACGCGCAACTCACAGCAAAGTATATGCAAACAGATTATTGTTACTTTAATACTTTTACGGGAATGACGATTAAATATTACAGAGACTTTTTTTAAATAGTAGAGGGCAATTTTTAAGTTATAAGATATGATCAAAATGGATACGGTATGTAAAAATCGTATGTGTAGAAAAATATAAACCCATGACCAGCATGACCTACAAAAACATATTTTCGTCATACTGCTTCAAAAATCTCAATACATTGAGGTGATAAATTAACTCTTTTTGGTCCTAGGACCAAAAAATATCGGTTGGTGTCGAGGACATTAACTATTAATTATACGAAATATTTAATGATAGTAAACAATGGATACAAACAACAGAACTGATACATACTTCAACTGCCTCGCGTTTAATAAGTATATGCCAAAAATGGTTTATAGTTACTGAACATATTTATGCTGACGTGTTTAACTAGTAAAAACGTTGCAGGTGATGATATTCTGAAAATTTAGATAATAATTGGAACAGATTGAAACGAGTTGGAGCAATCAGTAAACCTAAAATTGAAATGCACGTTGATAAGTCTGATGGCTCTAACTTGGCTAATTTTTGAGATACCAACTTGATACTCTGTATAAAAAGTTCAAAATACGGGTTTTAATTGCTATGCTAAGTTTTAATTCCATAATATTGAACATTTTACAAAATAAACCAGCTGCTTGAATGGACGAGATGACCATTTTCTGTAAACGAAACACAAATTCATACTTAAGACAGCCCAGATTTCGTCAATATACAATATATTGTCTTCATTCAATTCGTTTAATCGATATAGTTATATGCTTCTGTTTGAAAAAACCTTGCTAAAAGCTTTAGTTTCACAGTAAACTACAAATAATAATAATTCACCTCCTATGTTAATGCGGTCTCCTGTGTGTTGTGATGGTATTCTTTCAAAAATATTAAAAACTTCTTTTAACATTAGTTTAAAGTACTAAATATAATAATCTGTAATTTGAACAAAAGAAACTTTAACAGTCCAAATATACTTTTATCAAACTCGGATAAAAGCAATTAACTCATATTGATATAAAAAGCCTTGAAGTTTTTTGAAACAGTTTAAAATTTCTAGTTTACATTATTTTTAGTCGATAAATATCAAACGTAAAGGTGGAAAAACATATTTTTAACAATTTCTTAGTAGCAAGAGGCAAAAATGTTGTTAACTCAGTCGGCTTTTTGATAATGCAATAAATTTTTCATGGGTTGACATGTTTATAAAAGAAAAGTTTCTAGTCTAGTAATATTCAAGATATTAACAAATAGACATAGTGCAGGTACTTTGGGAGTGTAATAAATCTATTATGACAGAAACAAATCGGACGGATGAGATAAAATGACACCCTTTACCTGCTAAACTTCCCAGAAGTAAACCTAAAGGTGACCTGCAGAACAAAAGGAAGCAAACAAAGGCAGTTATTTTGAAAAATTTCTAAACCCGATTTGCAGTGATCTGTTCCGTTGTGTTAAAAAAAGGTCTCTGTATTCCTTTTTTTTCTAAACCCGATTTGCAATGATCTGTTCCGTTGTGTTAAAAAAAGGTCTCTGTATTCCTTTTTTTATTTTATTTGCTGAACAAATGTTTGAAACATTATTAATTTGACTCACTGAACAGTTATGATTTTAAAATTTGAAACTTTTGAGAACTATAATTCAAGAACTTAAATTCAAATTTGTGAAGGTTTTTTATTTATTTTTTAATTTGTATAAGCGAAAACCCTGGGTGGTTATCATCGCCTTTTTGTGAAGTTCTTATTTCACCAAAGTAATACGAAATATTGCTTGAAATGAAATAATTTTAAACGTAAAAGAGGGTTTAAGTTTGTTTAGCCAATAATTATTAAAATAATTCAAGGACCATTATAAACCTTGATTATGATTTATAATGAAAACTCTTATATTACTTAGAAAAGGTTATTTATTATAAATAATGATTCATAATAATGAATGTAGTGAACTACAGGTCTTGCACAAAGTAGCCATCTTGATTGTAGTGGATATACCACAGATCCATGTATGTTGTCTATGATCAAGTACATACTATTTTCATGAGGTTTATCTATTTTAATGTAGTTTATAATTTACAACATTACATCAACATCTTTCCTCTCTGATAAAATAAGAGTTCTTAATCTTTACATGATTGACTAATAATGTTAGTTTATGATATGACGCTTTTACAAAATAAACTTTACAGTAAGGTAAATAACATTTCTAATAGTCAAGTAAATTATTGTTAAAGAAATTAAAGTGTAAAACAAGCAATACTGTTTACTAAAATACAAATTCAATTAAAATGAAACTATTTGATCTGCATATAGTTTGTTTAGGATTGTTAACTTGTCGTCATTTTTAATAATGTAACCATACCCGAAGACACGAGTAGATGAAGGAGGTAAGTAACATTTTCACCAAATATGAGTTTAATGAATGGATGAAGGCTATAAGTACAGCTCTATCTGGTACTCTGATCAGTTTGGCTCCATATACAATACTGGCGGATATTTTTTTTTTGTATTTAGGTAGTAAGTGCACAAGTCTAACTAAAATTTAATGAATAAAGGTGGCAAGTGCACAATTCAAGCTTACTTACCACCTTCATCCACTCAAAGTTGTACTTACTCCCTTAATCCATTTAGACCATCATCACTTATTTCTTTCATCCACTACACTAGTGCAAGGTCATTGTTACTTACCACCTTCATCCACTATCATCAGCTGAGTTTAGTCACCTGTTTTATGGAAAGTATGGTTCAAGTAATACTGGTATGAGTTTGTTTCTGTTCATTTTACCAGCTTTTATGTGAAATTATTAAAACAAAATGACATCAAGAGGAAAGTAACAACCCCTAAAATTATAAATAATCATTGAATACCTCCTAGGAACTTTGGTACACGTATTGCTCAATAGGGGCTAGAGGCTAACTAAGAAAGGATTAAAACAACCCCTAAAACAATAAACATTGTTTGTTATACTTCCTTAAAGCTAGAAAGTTGAAATTTTGTACATTTATTTCTTATACGATACATATAAAAAGTAAACCAGTTTTACATTTTGTCACGTTTTGCTAAGGGGTGAAAATTTAGTAACAACCCCTAAAATTATAAATAATCATTGAATACCACCTAAGAACTTGGGTACACGTATTGATCCATAGGGGCTAGAGGCGAACTAAGAAAGGATTAAAACAACCCCTAAAACAATAAACATTGTTTGTTATACTTCCTTAAAGCTAGAAAGTTAAAATTTTGTATATTTATTTCTTACAAGATACATATAAAAAAATAAACCAATTTTACATTTGATTACGTTCTGCTAAGGGGTGGACGTGAAATATTTGGTACACATATTGCTCAAATGCGCTAGAGAGCCACTAATATAGGATTTTAAATTATTTGGCCTTTAAGGGTTGAAACATCCCCTAAAACAATAAATGTTTTTTTGTTTTCTTTCCTTAAAGATGAAGTTTTGTACATTTATTTATTACAAAACACATATGAAAAGTAAATGAGTTGTACATTTCGATTCGTGCTGCTAGGGATACAAATGTGATAACAACCCCTAAAAACATTAAATATAAATTTGTAAACATTCCTTAAGCTAGAAAGCTGACATTTTGTAAATATTTCTTACAAGATACATATAAAAAATAAACCAGTTTTACATTTTGTTACATGCTGCTAAGGGTTGAAAATGTAATAAGAAATCCTAAAAACAATAAATATTAATTAGTATTCTTTCCTTAAACTTAGACAGCTGAAATTTGGCACTTATTAATTTTAAGAAAATATTTTAGACGTAAGCTGATCAAAACTATCCTGATCTATGCATTCGCATATTAAAGACGTATCTGGGTGATCTGCAAACATCCAGCTAAGCAAAGACTGTGATTTACCAGTCTGTAGATTTAGCGGTTGAAAAAGAAGACGGTCTTCACTCTGAATTTTTTATTTTTTTATTGATTAAATTTATTCAGCACGCATACCGTGACGAAGACGATTGGTGGGCAGCCAGTGAACAATAAATACCAAACTAATTGAATGCACATGTTATGGTTTACTGTCGAGAAATAATAAATGAAAGAAAATGAGAGAAAAATATGACAATAATTATGAAGAATTGTGCCATTCTCTTACTCTTTTAATAAGCTTTTCAATGGTGTATTACATTACCTACCTTTATATTTGAAATTTTTAACCCCCCTCAAGCCCCCCTAAAAATCATAAAGGTTCAGATATGTAAAAAAATTGTCCTGTTATGCAACACAAGCTGTTTTGATGTTATGGTAACAATATCATTTTCCAGAACTTTCATTGTCCATTACTTTGTAACGAAGCAAGATAGGCCTACTAAGTTCTAGTTTGTGCCATTCTCTTACTCTTTTAATAAGCTTTTCAATGGTGTATAACATTACCTACCTTTATATTTGAAATTTTTAAACCCCCCTCAAGCCCCCAAAATCATAAAGGTTCATATATGTAAAAAAATTGTCCTGTTAAGCAACATAAGCTGCTTTGATGTTATGATAACAATCTCATTTTCCAGAACTTTCATTGTCCATTACTTTGAAACGAAGCAAGCTACTAAGTTCTAGTTTGCGCCATTATGTTTCTCTTTTAATAAGCTTTTCAATTGTGTATTACCTATTTTATTGAAATTTTTAACCTCTCCTCAAGCCCCCAAAACCCTAAAGGTTCAGATATGTCAAAAAATGTGTCCTATTATGCAACACAAGATTTGTACTAAGTTTTGTTAACTTATTTTCAATAACAAAAATGATAAAGGGGGTTAAAGGGATTTTATGAACACTCTGTATATACTGAACAATCTAACCAATAACAATTCAATGGCAGGAATAAGGTCTTTTTGTAGAGTACAGTGAAAGAATGAGATGGTGATAAAACAAAAAACTACCGCTCAGCATGAAAAAAAAAACATATTTTTATCACTATTTTTTTACGAGTTGGTTTCGCCATGTATATAAAAATCTCTAAAACCACAGAATTTTTGAACATTTTGTTGAACTATTCTCTGAAATAGAATAATTAAATGGGATTTTAGCATGTTTCGTGCAGAAAAACTGGAATAAAAGAAATCTTTCATATAGGCATACCACTTAAAATGTTAGATACTGTATTTGGAAATAAGGAGCAAAAGTTGGGTGGGTTATAATCTAAAGTAATTGTATAAGTGGTGCTAACGTAATGATTGGTTAATTTACTCTAAAACAATTTGTAATAATAGGACTGTATATTTTGATTCTAGGAAGAATATGCACAATAAGTTATTGATATTCCACAAACCCGTAACTATTTCATATGAAGTATTTGTAATACATCCTTCATTTCATTTAAATTTGTAACCCATGTGTCCTTTTATTCCTAAAGTATGTGATGGGTTCCTAGATTAATTAAATATCGGTAAACTTGCATAATTGATGCATACTTAAACTATATAAATTAATTTTGAACGAACATATACTTCTTTAAAACTATTCATATAGGTATTGCATTATTTAACAAACTAAGTCAAATTTATTACTGATAGGCAACCATTTTTGACATAGTTAAAACATAAAAATCGTTTCTTAACTTCGATTAAAAAGTTAAACGTTCTAATTGGAGTAATGGTTGAGGTTTGTGAATAACTTGTGTAATTTATAATATATGCGCACATTCAAATAATGGAAGCAAGCAACACCCTCATCTAAGGAATTGACAAGAACGATTGGACTGAACCCTTAGTTAGAAAAGGTGCACTTGACGGCAACATGGGATGTGTTAAATCTGGCAACATTGTCGCCCCCGACTGAAGGCCTAACCGTAAATGTTGTAGTCTAAAAATTAATATTTTTGAAGCCACATAAGCACCTGACCCAGACTAAGGAAAATATAGAAAACCGCCGTAAATATTACAACAGAGAAACTTTACTTGGTTAACAAACAAAAGGGATGGGCATGGGAGACCTCAGGTCATAGTGAAGACAATGGTTTTAACAAGGGCGAGTTTGACATGTATTCTACCTGATCATTTAGTTTTAGGTGTTTTTAACCTAAAGGAAATAACAATTGGATTGAACTAGTACAATATTTCTGACTTTGAAAGTGATAATTTATAAATACAAATGCTCCAAGTTCCCTTCCAAACCGTTTATTAAAACATTTATTGAGGTTATATAAAATATATAGTTAAATTAATTTTTAAATATTATTTTTCTTTTTAAATTTTAAAGACGCTGATCACTACAAAAGTAGGTAGAAGGGGGAAATGATCAGGTGTTTAAAAAAACGTATTTAAAGTCATCAGTCAAACTAGAGCCGATATCAATTATCAAACTATCGTTTAGCTTGAGAAATTAATTTTAAGCCAGTATCATGTAAATTAACAAACCGGAATCTATTTAATTTGTGCGTATGCAATCATGACAGCTTTAACGCCAAATGAAGATGATATATTTTTAAAGACAGGAAAGGTAAGGTTACGCACAAGGTGTACATCAAAAAGCATTGTATACAGTTTAAAGAATAACATAAAAAACATTAAATATTCGTGAAAACGCTAACTGTTCGATGCAATCTCTGCTTTTATCACTGAGGAAATAATTTATTTGCAAATAATAGTCCAGAGTTACAAGACTTTTTGAGGAGTAATTAATTAAGATAATTGTCAGTACCTTTGTACCAAATATGGCCATAACCTCTACAATAATGTATCAGATCTTACTTAAAAGATGTTTTAGAAAACTATTTCAAACTCTGCATAAAACGGAAAGCACAATTTTAAACTGTTCACAGAACACATATAAATACTTTATTTGTACGTGTGCTAAATTTCATTTTAATTTGTTATTAAATTTAAAAGAAAAATACATTTAACTGACAACGCGCAAACCGCTAAATTTATAAATAAGCAACATTATGTAAAACTAAAAACCGACAATTGAAAGATGACACTTACATCATTCGAATCTTACTGTGGACAAGACATGCATAAAAATATAAATTATGTGTGTATGTTGCCGTTAAGGTAGGTAAAATAAATTAAACATATTTTTCGGTTATTCCTAGACTGATGAAGCAACACATATTTCTTGAATGTAAATATTTATTCATTACGATAGCAACAAATTGAATTAAAATAACAGATAAAACAGTTGATTCGGATGTCCAGCTTAGTGAAAAATAATATTTAAATTTAGGCCTAGACTGAACCAACTCATGTTTTAACACACACAAATAAATAAAAGCTTGAGTTAATTAATTTAAAAATAAGAAACCACTATGTTACAATCTAATTAAAAATTAATAAGACGTATTAGAATTTAATAGTAGGCCTATTTATATAAAATAATCTGTTTGCATTTGCTTCTACACGAGTCACCGAGGGGGTTGACGAGTGAAGCGAGCATGTAATAAATTTAGTATCTAATAAATTTATAACTAATAACTACGTTGTAATTTAGTTGAAGCTCATATATCACTGAAGATTACGGCTTTGTCGTTGAAACGTGTTTGACAAATAAACGTATTTTTGTGAGGATTGTGTTCTGTATTTTATTTTTACTTTTACTTTTAGAAACAATACTTTACTTTCAAAAGTGTTTGAATTTTCTTGGTTTTCTAATAAACTGTTTAAATAACTGTGTTTATTTGTTTATAATATTGCAATGTTTAGTTTATTTCTCTTAGCCACCAAAATCATAAATACTATTTGACATGTGCGAATATTTCACAAGTTAGGAGCAGACCTACACTTACCTAATAATTGAGTTAATTACGTTTATTTATTTACGATGGATTATAAATAAAAGTTTTCATATAGAATTTTAGTTCGTATACAATCTAACAGCAGTCATGCTAGTTGAACAGATTGTTAATAGATGTCGTCTTTCATTAGGAACCATATAAAGTATATTACAAAAGAGTTTTTAATCATTTTTTGTAAGGAAAACATGAATTTTAAGCTGTTTGTCTATTTTCGTGAATAGCGGGGAACAAAAGCTTAAAATGAAGTTTGAATAATTAATTTTGATGGAGAATTAAGGAATAAACGCTTAGCGACAATAAACACCTTTGAGAAAATATATCTGTGTTAAGGATACTATGAGAAGTTAAACTGTACAATTTTTTTATGCTCAAATTGTTGGACAGTTGTGTTTACTGCCCTGGTCTGAAATTAGTTAATAGTCATGTTAATTTCCTGGTTTCCAACAAGAACCAGCTTTCCAATAATGAGCTGCATTTTGCTATACAAAAATGCCTTAAAACAGCTAAAAATGGTTAACTTATATTATTTGTAGTCAATAAATATTAAACGTAAAGGAGAAAAAACATATTGTTAATAACTTCTTAGTAGCAAAGAGGCAAACATGTTGTTAACTCCGTCGGCTCTTTGATAGTACAATAAATGGGTTGACAAGTGCATAAAAGAAAGATTTCTAGTCTAGCAATATTCAAGTGGAGTGTGCAACTTGCGTGAAAATCTCGCCGTTTGTCTCCCTCCTCATCTAGAAGCTTTAGTGCGGATTTCCTAAATTGAAAAAATGTTAATTTTGATGTTACATACCGAATACGGGCAATTTTACTAACATATGTATGCAATCTAATATGGATCAGACATCGGAAACACAGTCTCCCCGTTTGACATTGTGTGAGTGTGCCTCGCCATTTGGTACGTCCTACAAGTATGTGTGTGTGTGTGTGTGTCCGGAGTGCACAGGGCAAACGGCTGGACGGATCGAACTG
>JAGFPH010005220.1:49758-66678 GCA_018207615.1 Philaenus spumarius
TTTGTTTGTATGTAGGGGGTAATCTCTGGCACTACTAAACCGATTAAAAAAACAGTTTTACTAATAAAAAGCTACACTATCCCTGAGTAACATAGGCTATAATTCATTTCGTTAAAACCTTTTTTTATTCCAATATTTGTAAATTTAGTCGGAAACAATTCTTAGGTTAGGCCCAGAATGATAAATCAACACATGTATTTACATTTATTACCATAGCAACCAATTGATAACAGATAATATAGCTGTTAGCTCCAATATTTCCATTAACAGCTGATTTCAAAATTTGAAGCAATTATTGTTGTATTTCTAGCTTTTAGGTTAGGGTTTATAAGTGTAGACCTGAGCCTTGCTGGTTCTTTTAACCATTATTATAACTGCTGTTATAAAATATAAGAAATAATTTAATTTGAACATTTGACATTATTTACCATCTTAATTTTGAGGTTATTATTAATCCTACACCTTTATTATAAATAAAACATAACATATGTTTTTAGAAGGTTCCATTGGGGGTTGGCGTGCGGAGCACGCAGGGGTCTCCCCTAGTTTAACTATAAAATAACTTGACTGTGTTCTCAGGTTTATTAGATTACAACGATTATTAGCGCGTTGTACTGTAACTAAAGATTCAGTCCTTGCAAACTGTATAACAGAAAAATCTTTCTATTCACTAGTCATCTTTACTACTAGCGCTTTCTGCCGGAAGACAGAGGAAATAGTGTATGAGCATTCGCACAGGTGTACCAACAAAACTGATTGAAAGATTTTCCCGACATTTTATAAATATTGAAGTAAAAAATGTTTTTATAAAAAAAAATCTTTTTATATTAATAAAACAATTTTTTCAATATGTTCAGTAGTTCCAGAGATTACCCCCTATGTACAAACAAACAAACAAATTTTACTTCTTTATAATATTAGTATAGATGTAACTAAAATAAATAAGGATAATAAAAATTCTCACACTCATATGTTTATTGTTCAACAAGCCAGTCGCCATTTTCTGTAAAGTTTGAGCTACAGTACAGTGTTGGTTTAACGCTTACAAATAATTTCTTCTCATTTGTCAAACTCAAAGTGTATTAAACATATGTTTTAATTTAATTTAAGTAGAATCTGTGATCAGTTGATTCAATTACATCTACGCAACGTAACAGACTGTGTGCGCATGTCAGCAACAGGTCACATTTGTTGAGTGTATTTTCAAATTACTTTCTAAAATTTTGTATCCACCTTTGTTCCAAAATACTATTACTAAACGTGAAAAATGCACAATTTCAGGCGGAAACCTTTCCAACCTGGGAATAATAGACGGCGTCAGCCAATGGGATGTTTTAAGCACCGATGAGAAGTACAATCGAAGGAAATACATGGTTCTGGATATCGATGAAACTTTCGGGAACGAAGCCTTGATTTACGGACACTGGAAGATCATTAGAAGTAAGTTAACAGTGTAGAATATTATGAAAACTATTTCCAAATTTCAAGCTTAAACTATGTCGCATATTTTTGCATTTTCCCAATGAAAAGAAACAACAGTGTAGGTGTCCTTAACCTCAAAAAAGGAAAACGAAACAGTTGTAGGAACACTATCGACAAAGCATTAAGACGAAATTAAACATAATGAACTCACAAAATATATTTTCATAAATTTGAGGGCCAAAAATCTAGGAAATACAAATTGTAGGTGACATTTTGTACATCTATTATTACTATTCCAACATATATTTCAGAATGTTGTATTTGTAGTAACTAATTTTACTAAAAAATCTACGATGGTTCCAAACAAATGCTATAAAAATAATGGAAAATTCCCTTTGCGAACCATAATGCTTATGATGACAGATAGTGGGAAAATTGGTATTTTTAGCAACCCTTTTTAAACACTATTCACTCGTATTGCAGATTCATGGGTCAAATTACATAGGTTCATGAGTCAAATTGCATAGGTTCGTGGGTCAAATTACATATTTTCATGGATCAATTCACATAGATTCATGGGTCAAATTATATAGGTTCATGGTCAAATTACAAAGTTCATGTGTCAAATTACATGAGTTCATGGGTTAAATTACAAAAGTTCATGGGTCAAATTAAATATGTTCATGGGTCAAATTGCATAAGTTGTTGGGTCAAACTGCATACGTTCATGGGTCAAATTACACAGGTTAATGGGTAGTATTACATAGGTTCATGGGACAAATTGCATAGGTTAATGGGTCAAATTACATGTTTTCATGGATCAATTCAAATAGGTTAATGGGTCAACTTATACAGGTTCACGGTCAAATTACAAAGTTCATGTGGCAAATTACATGAGTTCATGGGTTAAATTACAAAAGTTCATGAGTCAAATTACATAAGTTCATGGGTCAAATTAAATATGTTCATTGGTCAAATTACATAGGTTCATTGTTCAAATTACATAAAAATGTTCATAAGTGAAATTGCATAGGTAATTGGGCCAAATTTCATAAGTTCATGGGCCAAATTACATAGGTTCATGGGTCAAATTACATAGGTTTATGGGTCAAATTACATAGGTTCATGAATCAAATTGCATAGGTTCATGGGTCAAATTATATATTTTCATGAATCAATTCACATAGGTTCATGGGTCAAATTACACAGGTTCATGGGTTGAATTACATATGAGTCAAATTGCATAGGTTCATGGGTCAAATTACACAGGTTCCTGGGTCCAATTACATATGAGTCAAATTACATAGGTTCATGGGTCAAATTACATATTTTCATGGATAAATTCACATAGGTTCATGGGTCAAATTACATAGGTTCATTGTTCAAATTACATATGTTCATGAGTCAAACTGCATAGGTAGTTGGGTCAAATGGCATAAGTTCATGGGACAAATTACATAGGTTAATGGGTCAAATTATATAGGTTCATGGGTTAAATTACACAATTTTAAACTTTTTTAGAATTTAATTGTTGTTTGTTTTACCACTAAAAATTAATCCATATTCATTTTGTTTTTAATTAATTTGAATATTTGGATTTTGTTAGTTGGAGTTAGTCGTAGACGAAAGGGCTTACCTTTCAATAAACTGTAATTACGCCACTGTTTGTGAACACCCGGCTAGAAAATATCAATGCGATCGTCATAGCACTAACCCAATACAGGTACTGTACCAAACCAGGCATTTTGGTTTACTTTTTTCTCTTTACGGTTATAATTTGAATATTTTTTGTTTCAGATGACAAAAACAGCCGTATAAACTTCACCACTCTGTACTACGGATCTTCAGGGCGCGACCGATCGTTACCAAAGTACAACCTAACCTCGATCCTGACAAGTCCAACGAACGTGGCCATCAACGGAGACAACCAGCCCAACATAGCCGCCTTCAAACACAAACGTCGACAAGGCACCATCGACTCCAAGTGTAAACTGGTCGTGGACAACAATACCGATACAGTACGACAGTGTTCCGACTTCTGTCTGTTCAACGTCTACCGGGACCCGTGCGAGACCACGGACATGTCCGGCAGACGTCAGGAAATACTGAAGAACCTGGTTTCCGTTTTGGTTTACTTCAATAGAACACGTATTCCGAGAAATAATTTCACGGTGGACCTCAATTCGAATCCTATGCTGTGGAATAACCGCTGGGTGCCGTGGATGGATCCGGAGGATGCGGGACTTACTCTGGCGACAAATTGTTCCGAATGTGTGTTCTGCGCCAGTCCGTGGATGATTGTGTTGTTATTATGTGTACTAAGCAGGCTGTTTGTTTTACATTAAAGTTTATTTTTAATAGAACTCTTACGCAGGGCCGACCCTAGGAGTGTAGGCACCAGGGGCAATGGGCGTCCCCTACCGTACCGGGTTCACTCTAGTCCGTTTAAAACGTGGGATATGACTTCAAGAAATGCCCCACGGACCAGACCACTTGTACTTTATGTTTTGAATCCTAAAATCGAGGTCCCGCGCCTCTAAAATCCCGCGTCACCCCTAAAAATGCAAAATCCCACCCTTTTTAGGGGGTTTTCCACAACAACGTCTACGACGCCTCCAAATAATGCTATGGAACGCACAAATTATGATTAAAATTTAGAAATTTAGTAGCCCCATCGAAACCGACCAAGAAATGCACCACAAGGGTTACCGTAGCGGGTGAAATCACCCCTAATGTGACGAAAAATTAGGAAATAACGGAAATAAAAATGTTTTCTTTACTTTTTGGCGGGAGGTGAAATGAGTAGGGTCGTTAGATTGCGTGAAACTACCCCCAAATTGCGTTCAAGTTCAGGGAGAACATTAAATTGAGCTGAAAAGAAAGCCTATTTTCTTTCTCGTTATTTCTGATGAACATCTTTGGAGAGCAATAGTAGAACATTCCCCCCCCCCTAGGGGGTGAAACCACCCTTCAATGTATGAGAAATCGGAAAGTCCCAAGTTGACTTTTCACTTTTTGGTGGGTGTCGAAGTGGAGGAGATCTGAAAATTGATTCGCATAGTTTCAATACCATCGGTGGGGTGAGAACCACCTGTAATTGCCATAAAATTGTCAAGAGTTTAATAGTCTCATGACCCCGTTCATTTTACTCCCACCAAAACGTAGGAGAAACATTTTATTTTCCGTCAAATTAGGGGGTGGTTTCACCCCCTACGGCAACCCTTGGGGTGCGTTTCTTGGTCGGTTTCTATGGGGCTACTGAATTTCTAAATTTTAATCATAATTTGTGCATTCCATAGCATTATTTGGAGGTGCCATAAACGTTGTTGTGAAAAAAAATTTAAAAGGGTGTTTTTTTTTTGCATTTTTAGAGGTGACGCCGGGGTTTTAGAGCCGTGGGACCCCGATTTTCAGAATCAGCGACCCAAAAAACATGAAGTACGAGCGGTCTGGTCCGTGGGGCATTTCCTGAGGTCATATCCTGCGTTTTAAATGGACTATCATTCTATGGACTCGAGTTTATACAAACTATATAGACTAGTGGTCATTAACAAATGGTAAATAAGAATAGAAACAGTGAACAAAATAGATTTTTTTATTTCTTAATTATTGAGCAGGCCTAAATGCAAAAAGAAATTAACATACTGTGTTACGTGGAAGTTACATTTTAAAATAAAATAATATTAAAAATGAATAAAAGCATATTAAATTGGTACAGGAACTTCGATGCAGTGCCCAGGGTAGCAAACCTACTTGCTCCCTCCCCTACGGACGGCCCTGCTCTATGTCGACTTTTGCACGGTTTAATACAGCACTCATTTTTAGACTGAACTAACTTTTTCGTAATTATTGATTTAACCCTCCATCACACGCGTTCCATGAAGATAGTCTAAAAATGTACAATATACATTCATACCAAGTTTCATGATTATATCTTAAACCGTTTACGAGATATTAAGGTATTTGTAAAAATCACATACAAACGGACAGACAGAAAACAGATCCAGGTAGGACACATGTTACACTGTATTATATGCTTGGTTTTAGCTGGAAAATAACCCCGTAAAGTTTCGGACAGTCAAAGCTGGGGACACACTGTATATAAAAGAAGTCCTGACTTGACTGACTGACTCATAATCAACGTACAGCCAAATTTATGATAACTAGAAACGTAAAATGTTCAGAGTGCCTACATATTTTTCTTAGTAGAGGTGTAGGGTACTAAGAAAGATTTTTGCAAACATTTTTAAGGGTTGAAAATTTTTAAAATAAGGGGGTTCACTCCTAGCCCTATAACAGATAAAACAGCTGATTTGAATCAAAAGCTTAGCAACACAATTCTAAGTGTGGCTTATACAGAACCAACTCACGTTGCTTGAATGCATTTACATTCATTACGATAGCAACCAACTTATCAAGTTTAGAATTGGTGAACAAGTTTTCACAACCAACACATTTTTTAGGTTAGGTTAACAAAATAAAAACAAACACAAAGGAAAATCAAAGGAAAAGGCTTACTGTATTATAATACAATCATCTGCTGTTATGTAATGTATTATTTAAATAAAACAGCTGCTTTGAATCAAACGTTTAATACACTTTTAGATTAGGCCTATACTGAACCAATACAAGTTTATCGAATGCAGTTACATTTACTACAATAACCAACATGGCAAATTTAGAATCAGGTAATTATTTATCGGTTTTTTAGGTTAGGTAACACCTACCACTATTGAAATTATGCCAATTATTCTTTACTGGGGAAACCTCTGCGTGCTCCACACGCCATTCCCGTTGGAACTTTCTATACACATAATCACGTTATGATTTCTTTACAATAAAGGTGTAGGATTAATAATAACCCCAAAGCTAAGAGGGTAAATAATGTTAAACGTTCAAATCAAATTATTTCGTATATTTTATAACAGCAGTTATAATAAAGGTTAAAAGAACCAGCAAGGCTCAAGTCTAGACTTTAATAAAAACCTAATCAAAAAGTTATAAATGCAAATAATTGCTTCAAAGTTTGAAATCAGCTGTTAATAGAAATATTAGAGCAAACAGCTGTTTTATCTGTTATTTTATTCAATTGGTTGCTATGGTAATAAAAGTAAATACACGTGTTGGTTTATCAGAGATTTTTTCTGATTAAATTTACAAATATTGAAATAAAAATGTTTTTATCAAAATGAATTATAGCCTATGTTCCTCAGGGATAGTGTAGCTTTTTATTAGTAAAACTATTTTTTCAATCGGTTCAGTAGTTCGAGAGATTACCACCTGCATACAAACAAATTTTACCTCTTTATAATATTAGTACAGAAACAGCTGATTTGTATCAAAAGTTTAACACACTTTTAGGTTAGGCCTACAAACACTGAACCAAAATAAGTTTCTTGAATGCAATTACATTTACTACAATAACCAACATGGCAAATTTAGAATCAGGTAGTTATTTATCGGTTTTTTAGATTAGGTAATAGCAAACGCAAACAACAAAAAAAGGCTTACTATATACTCAAACACCTCTCAGTATTAAAATCATGCCAACTTTATTCTTTACTGGGCCTATTTAACCAGTTTGAAATGCCGCTTTATAGTATTTTGGTCATATTTTACAACTTGATAATTGCCTCTCTTCTATATAAAAATAAAAAATGTAAATTGTGTGTTTAAGAGCACAAGGGAGAAGTGTAAACTTTTTAACACAACTTACGAAATTAGGAAGCACAATGTCCATTTCAGAGGTATTAACAATTAAACTATACATTGTGTTAACATTAACGGGTTAAGCCTATGACGTAGGACAATCTGTTACACTTATATAAAATACCCAACTCAAAATACACTGAACTAGCAACGCGTTCGTGACCTAACCGACTAAGGCGCTAGTCTGTGGTGATGGACTCTGCCGGTTCGAATCTCGGCAAGACCAAAACTTTGTTCAAACGGATGGAATAGAGCGTTTCACTTTAGGAGCGTTTCACAAAACGCACGGTGAAACGCGTGACGGTAAAATCCGATTCACCCCCCAGCAACAAGTAAACTATATACTCTGCTATACACGCGTGTGTACACTTTATTTTGGACGCGGTGTGCCTATCGAAGTTTACACTTCAAAAATCTCCGTCCTAAATCAATCCTCATTCCCGTGAAAATATCACATTATGCAATAATCTGTTTGCATCGACGAGAGGGGGTCGGTGAGCCCTCTAGTACAATATATTGGAAACGGAAACAACTTATCGATGACGGATGCTTCTAATGGTATTCACGTAAGGGTAGTTACTTATATATAACAGACTTCTAAACTGTTTTAAAGAAATGGTAATTAATCATGTCTGTAAGCTAAAATGTACGTCTCGAGCCGATTCTGGAGGACTGTCTAAAAAACAACATTCGGAATAGCGACTTATACCTTTATTTTTATACAAGCAAGTATTACAGCTCAATATGTTTTAAAATATTATACTTTGGGATTATTTTATCAGCTGATAAGCCTGTGTTAATAAATTGTTGCTATGGTAACAAAATCTATACGTAAACTTGTGTTTTATTTTATTCTTGTTACAACCCTTCTGCGTCTAACGCTTTCCCACTGACATCAGCTGTTTTAACTTAACCAGTCGGCAGCATGTAACTATACCGGGTGATCGGCTTTCAACAATCAAACAAGCCAACAGCTGATTCTGAACCACAGCGGTGCGTCCATTGTTTCACCGAAGTCATGCTCGCATCGCTTAAAGTAAACTTGAATATGTTCGCAAACTGAGCTCTACAATTATGCAAGTACCACGCGTTCTGATAAATATTTACACAAGCTTATGCTGGTACAAGGACTGGGTCAGGAACCTACAACACTTTGGAGTTGCTACTGTGATCAAAACAGATACTAAGATTTTTCTCCATTTAAAAGAATTTCATGACAATTTAACCATCGAAAGGCAGGCTTTAAAGGTTAGCCTTGAACATGCCAAGTTGATTATATGTTTTGTAACTTTATCTTTATCTTTATGTATATATTGGTCGGTAAAACCCTTTGAAATTCTTTTTAATTATTACAACCCATATGATTAATTTTATATTTAGTTGGGCAACAATTTTCTTTTCATAAATTAAGGGTCGGCTCTAGTAAAACAGAAAGCAACCTGCGACTCCCTACAACGGCGGTAGGTTACGCGGACATTGCTCAGCCTAAATCCATTTAAAACCCGCAATTGTTCAAATAGCGTTTTTTTAAAATACCAAACTCTTGGGGACAAAATTCTTCATCCGAATGGCTTGGTCATTTTCCGCTATAATTAATAGTTACAAAGTAAAAAATATTTAAAATCACCCTATAGCGGCGGTAGGTTACACGGACATTGCTCAGCCTAAATCCATTTAAAACCCGCAATTGTTCAAATAACGTTTAAAAAAAAATAACAAACTCTTGGGGACGAAATTCTTTATGCGAATGGCTTGGTAGTTTTTCGCTATAATTAATAGTGACAACATAAAAAAATATTAAAAATCAATGTTTTAAATTGTTAATAAATATTAAACAAAATATTTTTCTTAGTTTTGAACAAGCCATTTGCTTGCATATTGACCATAGCTTTAAAATGGCATATCGTTTATAATTATCCATCAAAAATGAAGGAATAATTTGGATTTTAATTTAACATTGGTGTTATGGAGTGTCAGCCAACATAGGCGACAGCTAGAGCCGACCCTTATTAAAATCTGTAGGTCTTTGATGTTTACCTGCAATTTGCACCGACTTATGTATCGCACCAGTGCTAAAATCATTCCTTTTATTTGTTACTAGTTAAAATCTGTATTTATTGCAGCGACTCTTATGGTGAGACCTAAAGTAGTGAATGGCACCGATCATCATCCCCAGAACAAGTTTTGGGGTGTCATTAAAAATATTATGTATATATGTGTTCTCACTCTAGCGGCCGCATTTTACGTCCGATTCGGTCCAAATTTTGTACACAGGTCATAAGTCGCTCGGACGACTTTCTTTAGGCAAACAAATCCAACAACTAGAAGCACGATTTTTGACCGGAAGTCACTATTTGTTGAGATTTTTCGTACTATAATGTAAGGAATAAAAATAATTCGACCACGCAGCTGAACCGCTGACGTGAGTTGAGCAAATTTTCAAAATTAAGTTTATAGACCGATATTTTAGGGTTTCGACCGACAATTTGGGAAATAGAACTATTCGCGACGGTGCTGAATAGCTGCAAAATGGTTCGCACGCCATTCCACATATTGGGATTGTCTTCAATACACAAAGCATTGCTTGCTTCGCACGCCATTAAACATATTGGGATTGTCTTCAATACACAAAGCATTGCGTGCTTCGCACGCCATTCCACATATTGGGATTGTCTTCAATACACAAAGCATTGCGTGCTTCGCACGCCATTCCACATATTGGGATTGTCTTCAATACACAATGCATTGCGTGCTTCGCACGCCAAACCTCGTATTAGGGGTATTTTCAACACACAAAGCATTGCGTGCTTCGCACGCCAGCCCCACGGTAGAATCCACCACATTTTCTTTGAACCGGGTACTTCTATGGTATTTCACGTTTTGATCGGTTTTGGGGGAACCAAGCGAGCTATAAGGTCGCGTAAAAAAACAAAATGTGCAGAATAACATCTTACATTTATATTTTTAGAAAAAACTCTAAAAAAATTCATTCTCTTAGTAAAAATCTCAAAAAATAGTTACTTCCGGTTGTTGGATTTTTTTGGCTAACGAACTCGTCCGAGCCACTTACACGACCAACACGTGTATCAAATTTGGACCAAATCGGACTTAAAATGCGACCGCTAGAGTGCGAACACATATATACATATATATATATATATATATTGCAACGGATAAACCTTATGCAATGCGTGAAAAATTGAGTTTTGTTGTAAAACTGCAAAAATCAAGATTTCATAGCAGAAGTTGAGGTACACCCTATACTTAACTAGATTAGAATACGACAAGTCCCGGCCAACTGTACTGTGTCAACAGAGATGGACTTTTGTCCAGGAACTTGTTCCAAGTTGCTTGAAAGACTTAGAAAAATTAGTTGTTTTTATACAGGAATAAGGTGTTAAATAAAAGTATAAAATTGATGAATTTTATGGGTAAATGTGAAACACGGGAGGTGGAAACATTGTTCATGGAGGTCACAATTTTGTAAAATAAAAAATGTTAAAGTTATAAAGAGTTAAAGTTATAGGAAATTCTCAAATTTCATCAAAATTAAATGAAAAAGATATTTTTGAAAAGCGTAAGAAAAATTGTATAAAAAATGTTAAATAACAAATTAAGGAATTTTTGGTATTTTAAAAGTTAGAGATAATTGTTAAAGTTTGAAGGTGAAAAAGCACCATAAAAAATGAAAAAGGGAAAATGAAAAAGTAAACAAGTTGTAAAGAAGTAAAAGTTTTATAAGATAAAAAGTTTATAAATTGTTAATTAATTAAAATAATAGGTGAGAAAGTTCATACCTATATTTTGCTAAGAATAGAATGAAAAAGATGGTAAAAATAATAACCTAGTGTTAAGAAAGTAGTAAGGGTATAAAATTGTAAATCTCAATCGAAAGTATCAATTTTAAAGTTAAAATTCAAATTCAAAAGTAAATGTTAAATTTGGCAAATTTTGCAAGTCCCAAAAACAGAAGAAAAATCTTCGGACAGAATGGAAATTTTGGCTAATATATAATAAAATAATAACCAACATAGAAGAAAAAAGAAAAAGGATTTTCCTTCAAAACCAGAAAAGTTTTCGCGAGGAAAAACCGCGGAATACGCGAGGCAGCGCCATAAGCGAACCAAACGTAGTACGACCATCACTCAAGTTTGAGAAGAAAGGAAAATGTATCAGGAATACGATTACGAAAACCGCAAGTTCATAAAAGCAGTTAAAGGAAAACTACGAGGAAAATACGTAAGACAATAGGAGAAAATGTTAGGAGGGGAGATATAGATTAGCTGATGGCAAGGCCTAACGAAGAAGTTAGTGGGGGTAGTACCAACCTAAAACTTAAAGAAATCAATGCAAGTTGCATGGCAAGATATCGAACAAGGAATAGAAAAATAAGAAAAGCAGTTGGTACTCGGAAGGCGGCAAAGGAGGCTATATAAGTGGAGTACAGCGGGAGCTCAGAGGTATCTAACGACCTATCTCAGATATATCTAACGATCTATCACTCTATCGCTCATCTGGAAGCTGGAATCGCTCTCTCACTCTTTGAGTTTTTCTTTAGATCGACGTTGTTAGACGGATCTGCGATGTTATAGTAACGTACTTAGAAGCAGTGTTTTATAAAGACAGCAGTAAGATATGTGTCAATCAAACAGTGAACATTTTAATTAATTATAATATTATGCGATATAATATTTCACGTAACAGTTTTCATTAAAATTTATCAAACGTAAATACGAGTTATATGAACAAAGACAGTGTAAAATCAGTTAGTATTACAGACAGTGAAAAAACGATTGAACAGTTTGAGTGAATTACGCTATAGTTAATTATATAGCGGGTGCGTCAAAAAACCTATAAATGACGTAGTCTACAGGAATCACAGGACTGATGTAATGACAATAACTGGAACCACACATGGACTTTGAAGGACTACTGGAATAAGAATCGGAAACCAAATCAGGGAAGGCGTTAAACCAAATCAGGGAAAACGTTAGAAGACATCAGGGAAAGTCAAACCAGGCAAAAGCTGAGACCACGAGAGACGTTCAACCGCACCAACGATAACCGGACTTCAGGGAAGCTGTATTTCAATCAACATTCTTGGGAAAGGTGTTCAGAGTCCAGGGTCGCAGTAATAAAAGGTCTGTCAGAAAAGTTACGATATCCCTTATTAAAATATTGCCTGAGTTAAATTTAAATAATTATTGATACTGGGTTGAGATAAAAAAATTAGGTTTTTCAAAATATAAAATTATTAATCTTGTAAATTAAATATATAAAATCATTTTCATAATTAAATAATTAAATAATAAATATTAAAAAGGAAGGAATAATTAAGTATAAATGAATAATAAATGGTTCTACCTAAAAGAGTTAAAATTTATGTAAATAGTAAATTTAGTTTAAAATTTATGTTTTTGTAGTGGAAAGAACCACAGAGTATTTTGAGTTTTTTATTGAATAAATTTTCTTTTGATTTCAATTAATATAATTAATTTACCTTGTTCAAGAAATTCCTATTATCTAAGTATCATATATGATAAGTTGTTTTCAGTGTATGATCAATATTGAAGGGCGGAAACGCAAAGTTGGCATTTCCAACGAAATTTCACAAAGCACAAATAATTTAATTATTCTAGGTAAAGTTCCACTGTTCTCACTCCTCGGAGATTGTCAAATAAATATAATATTAATTACTGAGCTGAGCAAATTTAAAGTTAATAGTAACTTGAATAACTGGAAGGAATTTAATAAAATATTTTTATTTAAGGTGACTATAGGCATAGTTATCTTAACCAGAGTTATATCACCTAGGCTATTAAAATTAATTTGCCTTAAACTTCCAGTAGGTGATATAATCTCTTTATTCTGTAACAAAGTAGGGAAATCCTACAGACAGACAAGCGTCGGGGCTACATTGCAGAGGTGGCTCCCGAACGTCATAAAAAAGGTCTGTCGTTGCAGGGTTGACGTCGCAACGTGGGGACAAAAGGAAAACAAACTTCCTCCCCCAGCGTCGGGCAACTCGTGCGTCGTTGCAGAGTTGGCGCAGCCAACGTGGGGCTCGACTCGTTGCAGAGTTGGCGCCCACCGGTGTGGCTTGATTTAACGGAAGGTTAAATAAAGTCCAGAACTGACAGAATAAATTATTTGTGCTTATATGTATGTGTTATAATAAGAATTAAGTTAGATTGTGTAAACATACTAGTGAATTTGATCAACATTAAATATTTCCCGGGTTTGGTATTCCGCAGTTTATGAGGGGGAGTAGGCCAAGCACCTTAGAAATAATTTGTCGCGGTAAAAACGTAAATAGAAAAAGGGGGTTTTCAAAAAAGTTAAGAAAAATAAAATAAAAGTAGTTAGGCTACGAATATTTTACTTCCGACAAATAAGGAGAAATTTCTAAGAGCAAAATGGCGAACAAAGAACTTAAAGAATTTATGGAAATGCTAAAAAAAGAGAAAGCTGAAGAAAAACAATTAAGAGAAAGAGAGAAAGCGGAAGAGAAGGAAAGAAAAGAAGAAAGAAGGCGGCTAAAAGAGGCTAAGATAGAAGAAGATAAAGCGAACGAAAGGAGGTTGCGAGAAGAAGAAAAAGCGAATGATAGGAGGCTGCGAGAAGAAGAGCAGAAACAATTATATACATTAATTTCAGGAAAATTGGAAAGAGTATCGCAGGAAATAAATGTAGAAAAAGAAAGGTGTTTAAGTCAACACAAACAGGTAGAAGAAAGGCTTGAGGATATTGTAGGCAGTATACAATTGTTAGAAGAATCTACCGGGGTAATTAAAAAGAAAACTGATGAAAATTTTAAAATAATTACAAATAGGGTAACGAAGGTAGAACAAAAAGTGCTAGAATTAGGGGGACAGCCAGGTATGGTTAGGAGCCTGGTAATGCCGAGGTATGAGGGGGAGTGTAAAAAAATAGAATTTTGGGGAAATCCACACGAACGCCCTCAGCAATTTATAAGGGAGATAGAAAATTTGATCGAGGAAACTAATCCATTTTTTAGCGATCAAGAAAAGTTAAAGTTTGCAGTGCGACAATTAAGGGGTTGTGCATTAGAATGGTGGCAAGTTATGCAAACAGAAAATATAGGGTACACAGGGTTTAAAGAATGTTTTTTAAAAAATTATTGGTCGTTACAGAAGCAAAAATTAATAAGAAATAAAATAGAATATGGGAGGTATAATGATAATAGTAATCTTACGCGAGCAGATTATTTTTGTAAGTTAGTAAACAAGGCTAGAGATTTAGATCCACCGATTCCGGAGGGATATTTAGTGTTTACTATATTCCAGCATTTTAATGACCAGATTAGGTTAGCGGCAATGGGAAAGCATAGCGAGACGGTTAGAGAAGCCATACAATTTCTAAATAATATAGATATGATGGAGGAAGCGCGTAGGGGAAATAGGCCTACAGGAACGCCGAATAATAATAATAATAACAGGCAAAACCCCCAACCCTATCCAAGACCTAACCTGCAATCCTATTCGCAAAACCCAAGAAATACCATACACCCTAATAACCCAAGACCCGGTCCATCAAATCAAAATCCTAATTCAAAGCCGAAACAGGGAAACTAGGAAAGGAGGTTCTGAAAAATAGGCTTCGGAGTTTTAGGGCTGATGATATAACTAAAAATCAAATAAATAAAGTAAATAGAAGGGGCGAAAAAATAATTAAGAGGGAGTTAATTAAAAAACCGGAAAACACGGTAATTAAAAATGAAACGGCAGTATGTGTACAGAAACCCTTAAGTAATATACACTATAATATTCGCGAGGATTTGTTAGATAATGAAGGGGAGGAAATTATTAAAGATAAACCAATCGAGGAAATCCCGGCGATATTAGTGGAAATTGGTCATTTACAGGCGATTATGGAAATAGACACTGGATCTGAAATAACAGTTATGCAACAGGATTATTACGAGCAGCTGAAAGCGGAAGGAATACCAATAATGGAACTTCCAGTAGCAAACGTAGAAATAATTGGAGCGCTTAAAGGTAAAGTTCAAAAAGTACACCGCCAAATTATGTTAAAATATAAAGTTAAAAATAAAGAAATGGATTTAAAATTATTAATAGTGAAAGGGTTAAAATCCAGAATACTTATAGGGTGTGATGCATTGTATGAAATGCAGGCGAAAATAAATATGGAAAAAAGATTTATAAGGTGGTCATACGAAGGAATAATATATGAGTTACCATTTATAAATAAACAAACGGCAATAAGTCAAATTAAAGGGAAGTGTTTAAAATTAAGGTGTGAAAATCAAATAAATAAGCAGATTAAAAAATCAATTAAATTAAATGATAAAAGTAAAGGGAACCTTATTAATAATAAACAAGCAATTAACGTAACCAAAAGTGTAGAGAACGCAAAGGGGTTAATTAGCTTAAACGGATTAAATCAAGTAGCGGGAGAAACAAAAGCAGGAAGTAAAATGGCGCAGCAAGACGGGAAAACAACAGGATGTAGGGTTAAAACGTTAGGAGGCGTAGAAGGGTTGAAGAATGAGAGAAATTCACTTCAATGGAGATTTAGGGAAAAGAAAAGGAAGGAGTTCATCGCCAAAGGGTTCACAAAGGAAACCAGGGATGAAAAAGCGCGTAAGAATAAAAATAAAATAAAATTTGATATAAGGGGGAGTAGTTATAACGTTGTTAACCGTAATCCAAAAATAAGTTGTAGTCAAAGCATAGTCCAAACAAAAACTTCACTAAAGCACTGTTACACCACGCGAAATAATCCAATTAATAATAGTATCAAACGAATATATAAAAATTATGCAAATCATTCAAACACTGATTATAATGAGATGCGTAAAAACCATAGCGATTTAGGCCGAAGGAACAAGTCAACTAAGACTCGTTTTAAAAGCAATTCGGATTCTATAAGAAATACTAACTGTAAAAAGGGTGCGTTTGTTAGAAAGCATACGAAGATAAAAGCAAGTGTAGGCCTAATCTCGGAGACAGAGTGTCTAGCAAAAATGGAAAGGGAAGGTAATACGAGACCGTACCAAGGCCGAGGTCGAGCGAATAAGCAAACACAGCTGATAGGATGTAAACAAATTAAACTAGGCGATTCAAAATGTCATGCTACGATACTAAATACAAGGGAAGAGGGGATTTTACAGGAGTTAATTGAGAAATATAAGTCGATATTTTCAGAACGGCCTGGCTTATCAAAATTATATGAACATGAATTAAAGTTGGAAAAAACTGAAACTTTTGTAAACAGAAACTACCCCATCCCAATGAATTATAGAAAAAAAGTTAGGGAGGAACTGGACCAGATGCTGGAAAACAATATTATAGAGCGATCTAGGACACCTTATATAAACCCAATGGTGACTGTTGTGAAGCCGGACGGATCGATACGATTGTGTATGGATGCCAGGAAACTAAACAAAATTATAACTCCAGATTTTGAAAGTGCACCGCCTATAGATGATATCTTAAGGAAAGGACGGCGGAAAAAATACATAAGTAAAATTGATTTAACTTCAAGTTTCTGGCAAATACCGCTCAAACCAGAATCAAGAAAATACACAGGATTTTTGTTTGATAACAAAGTTTATAATTTTAAAGTGGTACCGTACGGCCTCCAGAACTCTTTATCTGCCTTGATACGAACTGTAGATAGTACGTTAGGTAAGGAAATAGAAGAGTTTACGTTAAATTATGTCGACGATTTGCTATGTTTGTCTGAGACGTTCGAAGAACATATACAGCATCTAGAACAAATATTTCAGAAATTCAAGGAAGGAGG
>JAGFPH010005220.1:69349-88431 GCA_018207615.1 Philaenus spumarius
TACCAAGTAAACTATTTTAACACAAGTTACGAAATGAGGAAGCACAATATCCATTTCAGATGTATTACCAAGTAAACTGTATACACTGCTATATACACATGTGTACGGAGAAATTCGGGACGGTCAAATCCGATTCACAGCCTACAATTTTTAGACGATGTGCGCCTATATAACTTTACACTTCAAAAATACGTGACTATAATTATATTATTCCTCTGCCCCCCCCCCCCCCTAGGTACAGGCGCCAATTTATGTGGATTAATAAGTTAAATTTCACTTTGATACTTTCATCAGCTTTTGATAAATTTGACTATGGCGGAAAAACAAATACGCACAAAATTAGAGATTCTATTATGGTTCTGTTTTTACTTTTAAGAAACACTAAAACACACTTAAGGTTACGTTATCTTAGACTTTCTGTGAAAACAAAATTAGTTTAGTGGATTTGAATGTCATTGTGGTTCCAATAATTATAATGTAAAACGCAAAAACAATCGAGCGTTAATGGTAATCATTTGTAAATGCCTTTCAGGGATGGAGTGAGGAAGTCTGTTGCTAAGAGTTATTCGCTAAAAAGCCTTTCCACTCATCAGGTTTTCCCCGGTGATGGTTCATTCTATGCTTTGGGAAGTGCGAAACTGCGTAACACTTTCACTGCTAGGCAAATTTCGTATTTCCTATGCTAGGAGGTGACCTTTTACTTTTTATATTTATAGCCTAAATGAGTAGAAATTACTTTATTTTTTTGTTTTAAACCTTTCTACGTAATAATCACTAATATTTTAAAGCGGACGCACATGTGCGTCCATAGCTCATAGGCTTAAAATTGGCTTGTGAAGCACGCAATGCACTGTGTATTGAAAATCCTCCCAATACGGGGGTTGGCGTGCGAACCACACAATGCATTATGTATTGAAAAAACTACCAACAGGGTGGTTGGCGTGCGAAGCACACAATGCATTGTATATTAAAAATCCTCCTAATACGGGGAATGGCGTGCGAAGCACGCAATGCATTGTGTATTGAAAATACTCTCAATACGGGGAATGGCGTGCGAAGCACGCAATGCATTGCGTATTGAAAATACTCAAAATAGGGGATTGGCGTGCGAAGCACGCAATGCACTGTGTATTGAAAAGACTCTCAATATGCGGGTTGGCGTGCGAAACGCGCAATGCACTGGTATTAAAAATACTCGCAATACGGAGAATGGCGTGAGAAGCACCTAAAGCATAATGTATTGAAAATACTCCCAATACGGGGATTGGCGTGCGAAGCACGCAATGCAGTGTGTATTGAAAATATTCCCAATACGGGGGTTGGCGTGCGAAGCACGCAATGCATTGTGTATTGAAAATACTTCTAATACGGGAATTGGCGTGCGAAGCACGCAATGCATTGTGTATTGAAAATACTCCTAAGACGGGAGTTGGCGTGCGAAGCACGCAATGCATTGTGTATTGAAAATACTCCCAATACGGGGATTGGCGTGCGAAGCACGCAATGCATTGTGTATTGAAAATACTCCCCATTGGTGTTAGGAATACGCAATGCACTGTGTATTGAAAAGACTCTCAATATGCGGGTTGGCGTGCGAAGCACGCAATGCATTGTGTATAGAAAAAGATCTCAATACGGGGATTGGCGTGTGAAGCACGCAATGCAGTGTGTATTGAAAGTACTCCCAATACGGGGATTGACGTGCAATGCACTGTGCGTCGGCCGCTTCTCATAGTGTTCAGTGTCAAGCTCACACGTGCGTCCTTAGCAGTGAACGTGATAAGGCGAGTTAGATCAAAACTTTCTATTCAATATCACAGCTTTTGTACGGAAGTAAACACTGTACTAACGAAGTTGACTTTGTCATTATTTATCCATAGCATTCGTATTTGGTGTTTTTCTTATTTTAGACTAACCTAAAATTTCTGATATTGAGAAACGAACATTGCCCAAGCGGTGGATCATTTCAAAGTTGAAACATTTTGACAGGAATTGCTTCGTTATCAGCAAGTTACGGTTTCACAAGAACTAGGATTAGTTGGAGTTTTAAAAGGTAGGCTAAAGTGCTGTCAAGTGACAGAGTTTGCCTCAAACAAAATGTTTGAAAAGGAAGGTTAAACCAAATTAAAACAACACCATCGATTATTAGCGAATTTCCAAAGGAGAGATGAGCTATTGCATTGACTCTTACGGTGAGACCTAAGATCGGGAGTAGTCAATGAGCACCGTTCATGGTCCCCAGAACACTTTTCAGGATGTCTTTAAAAATGTTATACACCGGGTGTCCCACCTAAAATGTTACAATAGCTAACTTTTGGACAGTTTTGGGTACAAATAAGTTTTAATGGGGAATTCCCTTTATTTTTGTAAGCTCTAAAATGACTTAGAAATCAATTTCGAAAAAGTCCCAAATTTCATTAAAAATCAGGATTTTATTTTATTTTGTAACCATTTAGTAACTTTTAAAATTAAATTTTGCAATTTTCCAAATTGATTTCCATGTCATTTTAGAGCTTACAAAAAATAATGGAAGTTCTTCTTATTTGTACCTTCAGAAGCTAGCTATTGTAACATTTTAGGAGGAAATTAAACGTCTAATTTGAAGAACTTTTAAGTGCCTGTAATCCCTAAACGGCTAAAGATTTTTTTTTTTTTAATAAGCAAGAATAAAACATTCTTAAAATATTGTTTTATACATGGAAAAAACATAAAATACAGGGTGTTACATAACAAATTTCAAAGTTAGCCGTCATATTGGAACATGGCAGCAATTTTGTATATTTCACAAAATGGATTTAAACTTCATTGAAAAGGAAGGAAGGTTCCCCATTTAAAGTACTCTGTCATATTTATAGTTCAAAAGTTAGCTATTGTAACATTTTAGGTGGTACACCCGGTATCAACTCCTACAAAAGCGAGTGTACGTACGTAACTTTTAATATAACAGCTGATTCCACCCATCATCTGTAATACTTAAACAAACCCAGCGTAGATTATAATATGAGGTTATGTTACAACTTAAATCATTATAATTTCTTGTATAACAGCTGATTTCACCCATCATCTGCTAAAACAAAACCTGCATAGATTATACATTATGGTTATGTTTACAACTTTAATCAATTTAAGTCTTGTAAAGTTGATTTTCTTAAAATATGAGTTAAAGAACTAATATAGGCTTTAATATGTTATACGATTTGCTTTGAGGTTATAAAATGAATATGAATACAACATTTTATTATCAACTAGTGAACCCAGCAATGCTTCGCTATTGCTTGATTTAATTTAAAGGGCAGTAAAGTTATTCCATTTCATTACATTGACTTAAGTAATCGAATTGCAAAATGATTTTTATGCCACTTAAGAATATACTACACAAATTTAGATTTATAGTTTGTAAACCTTTATAGATGATACAGTAAACCTTTTGTTTGCTTTTACCTAATCTAAAAAAACTGATAGTTGTGAACCTGATTCTAAATTAGCCCAATTGGTTGCAAATAAACTTGTTTTGGTTCATTGTAGGCCTAACCTAAAATTATGTTCAGTTTTTGATCCAACTCAGCTGTTTTATATATATTATGTAACAACCAATGTTTGACTTAAATTAAAATATAGCAAGCATTTTTGATTAATTTTTGTGTTTGTTTGCTTTAAGTTGGTGAATCTAACCTAAAAAAGCTGTTGGTTTTGAATAATAATAAACTGATTATAAATGCTAAGCAAAGTTGCTATGGTAATGAATGTAAACAAACATGTGTTGCTAAGCGTTTTATACAAACAGCTGTTTTTGTGCACTATGGTCTTGAATCCATACAAAAGAGGCTGATTAGTTTTTTTTCCAAATTTGACTCTTTTTCGGGAAACTTTTCAATTTTTTCTTTATATAAAAACCTAGTTCAAACTATTACGAACATTTAAAACAAAAAATAACCAAATTGGTCCAGCCGGTGTCAAGTGATGCGCTTACAAAGGAACAGCAATTCATTTTTATTATACAGGGTGTATTGTACAGGGGGTGTGGCCGGCTTGTATAGCATTTAAACGAGAATACTTATACATTTAGACTGATAACCCCCTATTTCGACCTTAATAAATTCAGGAAAAATGTTTTCAACCCTCTAAAATGCCCCAAAAGGGTATTTTTGGGCGTGGGGGTTGGTATTCTCGATTCAATGCTACAATACAAGCCGGTCACCCGCTCTGATACACCCTGTATAGATATATTCATTTATACACGTTTAAAGAAGAGATACATATTCGTTTAACTTCGGAAACATTCGTACATCTTCGTATCTATTTATACATAATTAATTTGCTAGGGGTTATTTTGTGAGTAGAACTCCTCCTAGAGTTTTTAACCGATTTTGATGTTTTTGGTGTCATTTTACAGAGCTCACTCTGAAGTTGTGCTTCCCTTAAAATGAGCTCAATGTATGTTTAAGGGCTTCGCCCCAGTGGCTCTCAAAGTTGCCATGTTAATCTTATGGAAGGTCAATCTTAAGGAAGAAGAAAGATTTCTTTTGATTTTATAAGGGGCACAAAAAACAGCTGTTCGTATGAAAAGCTTAAAACAGCTGATTTTGATCAACAGCTGATTTTGATCAACAACTGATTTGGATCAAAAACTGAATATAATTTTAGGTTAGGTAAATCAAGCAATAGCGAAGCATTGCCCGGTCCACTTGTAACATATAAACACATTCCATTATTATTTCTTCATTATAATAGTAATAACTTCTAAATTATTTGATCTATCAATATAAAGTTATAAATCAATTAAAAATTTATATTTTTATCGTTATTTAGATATATAATAATGTATTTAAGTACACATTTTTAACAAATAGGCCTAGAGTTTTATAATCCTTACAATTGTACACAATTGCCGAGTTAAAAATCTCCTTCAGCATAGGTAGGACTAGATACTAGGTCTGTTGTTTTTAGTATTTTTTTTAAATGATGTCTTTCTGATGTGTATCTAATTAATCTGCCTGTGATTTTTCACGGGGGTTTGCTAGTATGTATATAAGTGTTCGCACTCCGAACACTTAAAAGGTGCATTTATTTTTAAGTCCGATTTTATACAAATTTGGTACACACATTGCTTTTCTAAGCCGCTGGGACGAGTTCGTTAGCAACAAAATTCCAACAACCAGAAACACGTTTTTTTGACCGCAAGTAACTATTTTCTTGAAAATTTCCGTACTAAAATGAAATGTTTTTGATATTTTATCTAAAAACAAATAAATATAGGGCATTACTCTGCACATTTTGTTTTTTCACACGACCTTATAGCCCGTCTGGTTCCCCCAAAATCGATCAAAACGTAAAATACCAAAGTACCCGGTTAGAATCCAGCGAAGCGAGTTTTTTTGCTGCGAGCGGAACGAAGCCTCACGTGAGCCAGATCTGGAGGCTGATGTGCTAACAAATTCTACTAATAGATTCCGTACACGCTAGCAGCTCTTCAGTGTCTCCGTGAGTAGACAAATTTCCCATAAATTCGGTTCAAACCCTACAACATATAAACCTTATTTTTACTTTCTCCACCCTATACGTAGTATATGGAGAAAGTATTGTTTTCGTAAAAATGTTCGAATTTGAATTTTCAGTTGAATTATCTGTTTTGGTGCTCCCAGAACCCCAAAAAATGGTTTAGTGCAATTATCTGTGTTGGTGCTCCCTGAACCCAAAAATATTTTTAGTGGAATTTTTTGTTTTGGTGCTCCCTGAACCCAAAAAAAGTGTTTTTAGAGTGGTGTCTGTCTGTCAGTCTGTCAGTATGTATACACGACCAGAGAGGACACTATTGGTCCGATTTTCATGAAATTTGGTATATAGGTACTAAACCCTAATATCTCCAGGCGTTTTTTTTCATTTTTTGGAATTTTTAATTTTTAAGGGTAATTTACCCCTAAAGACCCATAAAAAACGACAAAAATGCAAATTTCTCAAAAACGGCTCTAACGATTTTGATCAAATTTTCAGTATTTATAGTGCTTAAGATGCCAAACAAAATGACACCACCCGCTTTTATCAAAACTTCGGCGTTTTATAATTGTGGGGCAATGTTTAAAAATAAACAAGTTTATGTTGTCAATCTAGCATCGCGGCTGCGGCCGCACGGGGTAGCACCATGGTAGCGATCACGGCCAGTAATTCAAAGGTCGCGCGATCGAATCCCGCCTAGGACAATAATTTTTTTATACGATTGACGTAGGTAGAATATTATTTTTTTGTTTTGTTCTAAAAAGTAATAAATAAAATGATTCAAAACAATATTATTTTGACTACAGTAAGTTGGGAGAAAGTTTGTGTCAGTTAACTGATACCGTTTATTGAAATTGGCTCAACTCACATCAGCGGTTCTGCTTCGTGATCGAATTATTTTATCAGTTTTCATAATTTAGCTATGCAACAACGAAACTTTAAAGAAAAAATCTTGAAGCAGCGACATAAAATAAACGAACGAAAACATCAAGTTCGGGATGTTTCTTCCTTCCGAAAAATCCAAAGCTCTTTCAAAATATTGCACCAAGTCGGACCGTCTAATACACCAAATACAACTGTATTACTGTAATAGGGTAATTAGATCGTTGCGTCTGTCCCGTCAGTCTAGAATCCATTAACACACGTTAAAGCGGCTTACGAGTGAATCAGACCGTCCTCGGGCTAATTGTGTTTACAATATTCTTGAAAGCTGGATGAAAATTTCATGGAAAATCTCATCACCGGTCGGGAGTGGGGATGTGTTGCTCGTATGCTATATATTGTTCTGCCCGGTATTGAAAATCAAAGTCATTAACAGCTTCTCCAACATGGCGAAGGTAAGTCCACAACGCATAAGTATAATGGGAATAGAATAGGTCCTGACAGTGATCCTTGTGGTACTCCTGAGGGACAGAATTATGTATTAAAAGTAAATTATTTCTAGAGACAAAAAATGTTTATTTCAAAGTGCTTGACCTAAACAAAGTGCTCGCAAATCAATTTCGTAAATTTTATTTTTTTTTTATTTTCTAAGATGAAGGAGTAAAAATAAAATTTACGAAATCGATTTGGAAGTAATTTTTTTAGGTCAAGCACTTTGAAATAAACATTTCTTGTCTCTCGAAATTTTTTCTAAAAATTCTTCCTTTTCGAGATATTAGCAACTTTATGTCAATTTATTTCAACACGTTTAGGGCCGCCATTTTGGTTAGAGTGGATCTTTCGAAGTCCGGTTTGCGGCAATGTGTTCTACTAACTAAGATCTTTAATTTGATACCAAACTCGACCTATGCTGCTATTTAAGAATTTTGTCTGACTCCTCGTGGGCCGTCCCCCTTAAGGGATAAAAAAGTGATAATACCTTAAAAGAGTAGACATTTATGGCTATTATTGATATACCAAGTTTCATTACTTTATCTATAGTGGTAAACAATATATTACACCGTTCCGGGACTTTCCAATCAAACTGTATATAGATGTAAGACAGAGATGGAAACAGACGCGACCATCCTCAATAACTCGAATCACGGCATGGGCTGTAATTTCACCATTCATATGTTTTAAATAATCAACATTTCAAACAAATTTTTACATTACCAACTAAAGGAAACAATACAATATGTAACACCAGCTGTTTGACTTATAATACAGTAAGCCTTTGGTTTGCTTTTACCTAATCTAAAAAAACTGTTAGTGAAGAATAATTACCCATTTTAAATTTGCCAAATTGGTTGCAAATAAACGTGTTTCGGTTAATTGTAGGCCTAACCTAAAACTACGAACAGGTTTTGATCCAAATCAGCTGTTTTATCTATAATACGTAACAGCAGATGTTTGAATTGAATTTCGTTGATTTGTATTTGTTTGGTAATCTAACCTAAAAAAGCTGTTGGTTGTGAAGAATAATAAACTGATTCTAAATTTGCTAAGTTGGCTGCTATGGTAACGAATGTAAACAGACATGTGTCGCTAAGCTTTTGATCGGAACAGCTGTTTTATCTGGGCAGAAAGTGAACACCCGTATTTTCACTAATTTAACGAATTGAAATTTTGCAAAATCCTTTCACAGTGTGCGTCCATGACCCCGTAAGAGTATACCTTCAAATTTTCGTATTTTTATCTTAAGTAATTTTTGCTCTTATGTATTTGTAGACCTCGCTTCGCTCGCCAACCCCTACGGTGGCGTATGGTGATGCAAATGCAAACCAAAAAATCCCAAATTTTTTCATAATTTTTACATTTTTTAAATTTTTACTTTCTCACTATACTATAGTATAGAGAAAGTATAGTGATCGCAAAAAAAATCGATGTTGAGATTTTTGTGGAAATATCCGTTTTGGGACCCCCTGAGTCCAAAAAAGTGGTTTTTACAAAATGTCTGTCTGTATGTATGTCTGTATGTCTGTATGTCTGTATGTCTGTATGTATACAAAGCTAGAGAGAAAACTATTCGATCGATTTCAACCAAATTTGCACCAGACATGTCGCGTACGCCTGTATAGATGCACGAAAAAGGGTTTTGAACAATTTTGGAAAACAACCCCCTTTTTGGCCAAAAACCCCCCAAAAAATCAGTTATTATTTTTTTATAAAAAAACGGCTCTAACGATTTTGATAAAATTTGGCTTATTTGTAGCCTTTTATGTGCCCTACAATATACAAAAACCCGTATCTTTCTAAAAATTCTCGTTTAGCTAATAATAATAATAACAACTGATTTTTGGGGGTTTTTTGGCCATAAAGGGGGTTGTTTTTCAAAAATTTTCAAAACCTTTTTACGTGCATCTATAAAGACCTAATTGACGTGTTTGGTGCAAATTTGTTCGAAATCGATCGAATAGTTTTCTCTCTAGCTAATAATAATAATATTTATTAGTACATCTCCTACTTTAATAAAAGTATACAAAGCTAGAAAGAAAACTATTCGATCGATTTCAACCAAATTTGCACTAGACATGTCCAGTACGCCTGTATAGATGCACGAAAAAGGGTTTTGAATAATTTTGAAAAACAACCCCCTTTTTGGCAAAAAAACCCCCAAAAAATCAGTTATTATTTTTTTATTAAAAAACGGCTCTAACGATTTTGATAAAATTTGGCTTATTTGTAGCCTTTAATGTGCCCTACCATATACAGAAACCCGCATCTTTCTAAAAATTCTCGTTTAGCTAATAATAATAATAACTGTTTTGGGGGGTTTTTTGGCCATAAAGCGGGCTGTTTAAAAAAAAATTCAAAACCATTTTACGTGCATCTATGAAGACCTAATTGACGTGTTTGGTGCAAATTTGTTCGAAATCGATCGAATAGTTTTCTCTCTAGATAATAATAATAATAATAATAATAATATGTATTAGTTAATCTCCAACTTTAATAAAAAAACTCTCCTACCCCACCCTACAAGTCACAGTGAATCTGTTTAGTAAGTTAAATGTATTTGTGAGAAAGTATGTGCCAGTTCCTGGTACCGTTTATTTAATAGTAATTTTTACGGAAATTATGATTGATTAGGACAGAGGCACTTGGATCTAAGTTGGTTGGTGGGAGTAGCTCTGACCTGTTCATATCCCCAACATTTGTCCACAAAATCCCTAATTTTGTCTATTATTTTTACATTTCTTCAAATTTCCAACAGTACTTTTTTTTCGTAATAAAAAGTAGCCTAACATATTCTTTGAAAAGTCCTCTACATGTTAATGAAAGTTTCGTCAAAATCGGTTTAGCCATTCCTCAGATTAGCCCGGCCAAACAAACAGATAGATAACAAATTTATAAATGTGTGTTTAGGTTTTGGTAATGGGTGAATAACTATATGAGCTTAGAAAAAAGCTTATATTTTGAAATTAATATACATGTATTTAATTATATGTGAAGATGAAATAATATATACATATATTAGACTAATTATTCAAACAGAAACGTTATTTTATTTTTAATTATTATTTAGTTGAAAGCCTGTTTTGCTTTCTATCTTTAAAAATCGCATATCACAAGACTTTGATCAATTAGATGAAGTCCAACATTGAACTTTATAGACTGTAGTTGTTAAACCTCAAGTATACCTTCCATTGTACAACTAGAATGTTTATAGCCTATACAATCATAATGCATGAAGGGATTATACGGTATAATCCTATGCATAACGTAAGCACATGACAGGCTATGTGAGCATTAGAAATCTATAGCGGCTTTAGTTTAGGCTTATGTGTTGCAAGTTCTACTCAATTAGGTTTACAATGATTTGTGTTCCAGGTGGTTTTATTACTAGCAGTCATCCTGGGACTGGGCTCAGCCCAATTTCCTTCACGGCGAACGTATTACAATTCTCCTGACAGCCAATACGGACCTCCGGGGTATTCACCGCCAGCTTTTGCACCGCCTCCACCACCCCCCCCCCCCCCACCCCCTGCACCAGCCCCATATCCTGCACCTGCTCCTTATCCAGCACCAGCTCCAGCACCATACCCAGCACCAGCTCCAGCACCTTACCCAGCCGCTGTTCAGGCCTTTGCTCCACCGCCCCCCCCCCCACCCCCTCCTCCACCACCACCACCCCCACCTCCACCACCCCCACCACCACCGACACCTGCTCAAACGTACGGTCCTCCTGGATTTTTCTAATTTAAAAAAAACGCTATTGTACAAAAGTAAAAAAAATCTGTTAACGAATAGATCCTACAAATAAATCAACAACTGCTTGGATTTGAGATTTGCTGAGAAGATCGCATCAGTTAGTTTAACATTATTTGTACTATGTGGTCAAGTTGTTTGTATTATGTATTCAAATTCAGATTGTACTTTAAATAAATGTATTTAATTACAGAACGATGCTGTGTGTAAAAATACTTTTAATTAATTGTTTAAGTAAAGTTGTTATTGCTTTTATTAATTTTTTTTAATTGAAAATGTATTGTTCCATTTCTTTTATAGAATCAAATAAATATTGAATGGAAAAAAACACAGATTACATAATTTAACAAAATATTACATTGAGTGTTACATTAACAAAACAAAACAAAACTTGTCTTGTCCACGTATTCATGGTGCTGCCTAAATATGACGACAAACTTAAGTTATGTTTAATAATTGGTTTGACCAACGCGTCACCAACACAGTAAATATTGTATTCTGTTATTATCTTTAACTTGGTTATTATCCTTCATCCGGTTGTTTTGACAGTTACACCATCCGATAGGGAATCAAAAGGGGTACAAATAAGGTGTCTTGACATTTTTTGTTAAAATGTACGCGTTTTGAGTAATTTAGGTTTGAAATTTTCAAACAGCCGCCATTTTGAAACGCATGATTGTAAATAATCGCATATTTTTCTTGAGATTGTTACGTTAAACTCCAATATCAATAAAATAATATATATTAAAATTTATAGAAAATAAATATTACAAGGGGTTTGATCCCTTAGCAACCATTTTATTTTCCTGTCCTGTGACGACAGAATGTTTTTTTTTTAATTTTATGTCCTTGTCCACCTCCATAGTTTAGAAGATGTGCACTTGTTTTAGAAGATGTCGAAGGATCAGGGCAAGGATCAAGGGTTTTAGGAGAATTTGTAGGAGGATCTCCTTTTCTTCTATTTTCTTTTTTAATACTTTTGACATTTTTACTATTCATAGCAACAGGTTTCTTTCCTGGAACAGAGCCAGAACTTTTTCCTTTTACTACAGAAGGACAAGTAGAAGATTTTTTTGAAAAATTTATTTACTCCAGTTATTGGAGTAATTTTCTTTTTTATGGTGGATTTTTCCTGAGTCATAGTTCCCAGATCAAGAGCAGGGACGGATGGTTCTAATTCTGCTTCCGAGACTAGAGGACGGAAGAACGGAATCGAAGGTCAGAAACTAAAACAGAAGCTTAAGGGTCTGCTCCAGTAAACGAGAAAGCAACCGGAAACGCAAGCGTTTTTCTCTATAACCGTATCTAAACAGTGCAATTTCTTGCAGCTGAGCGCTTTGGCATTGCCTTATCTCAAACCATTTTATAAATCCATCTTATGTAATTGAGTGCTGAAAAAAAACCTGAATATTCTTTATAAAATTTCGGATCCGGCTTGCAAATTACTTTTCATTATTAATTTTGTATTGTGTTAGGAAAAAAATGCAAACTTTGTACTTATAAAGTGGCAATTACATAACAAAAGAAAAGCATTTAAAAAAAATACTAGCTGACCCGTGGGAAGCATTCGCTTTCTAACTTACTTAAATCCCACTTAATTAAAGTACACACCGTATATTTAGTATCGTATAGTGCGTATTTAGTGCGTCATGGGCATAGGTGAGGGTTGAAGTAAAGAATAGATGTGTTTAAATTGTATACCAAGCTTATAATTAATTTAAAATAACAATGTAGGGGCGTAACGGCAGCTCTCCAGCTGGGTATTGTTATCATCAGTGTTGCCAACGCTAGGAAAATATCCCTACAACTTACTTGATTACTGTTACTTTCGGATTCTTTATTTCTTTTTTTTTTCGTATAATTGTATTTTGTATATTTTTCCGGTGTAGCGGTTAATGAAAGCTTTAAAATGATGCCTAATTCATGTAATTTGATGATGTATTAAGGAAGTTATGGCGTACCGACAAAAAAATGGCCTTGAGAAATAATATATGTGATAAAATGCAAAACGGATGCGTATTGTAATTGTGCTTAAAATGAGACCTTGCAAACAATTTTATGATAAAAAATAAGCGAAATAAATGGTTTGAAATTTAACATTGCTCTTATGGGATAAAAATCCAAGATGGCCACCACTACAGCAGACCCTTAAGGGACGGCTCTAGTAAAACAGAAAGCAACCTGCGACTCCCTATAGCGGCGGAAGGTTACGCGGACATTTTTCATCCTAAATCCATTAAAAACCCGAAATTATTCAAATAGCGTTTTAAAAAAACCAAACTCTTGGAGACAAAATTCTTTATCCGAATGGCTTGGTAATTTTTCGCTATAATTAATAGTTACAACGTAAAAAAATATTTAAAATCACCCTATAGCGGCGGTAGGTCAAGCGGACATTGCTCAGCCTAAATCCATTTAAAACCCGCAATTATTCAAATAGCGTTTTTTAAAAAATACCAAACTCTTGGGGACGAAATACTTCATGCGAATGGCTTGGTAGTTTTTTCGCTATAATTAATAGTGACAACATAAAAAAATATAAAATATAATGATTTAAATGGTTAATAAATATTAAACAAAATGTTTTTTTTAGTTCTGAAAAAGCCATTTGCATGCATATTGGCCATAGCTTTAAAATGACATATCGTTCATAATTATCCGATAAAAAATAAAGGAAAAATTTGGATTTTAATTTAACATTGGTGTTATGGAGTGTCAGCCAACATGGCCGACAGCTAGAGCCGACCCTTAAGGAGACGCTTTAAAAAATAGGGCACCAGCTGAGCAACCTGATCAGTCAAGATTTTGACTGTTTTTGCCAATTCTCCACAATTAGCGCTTAGACTGTTCCTCTTGTTTAAACCACTGTAGCAAAAGATTTGCCTTCTAAAGCAACTAAAGCAGACCTAGAGGCTTTGTATAACTATTGTACACCGTTAAATGATATTTTATCTTTAGCTATAATAGTAACGACTGCTTTCTCTTCTTTGAACTTCTCACAGTTGAAGGACCGTACAGGATGATTACCGCCACAGTTGGGACACTTGGCGTCGTCATTGCAGCCCTCACTATTATGACCTTTTTTACCGCATGCTTCTTGCTTTGTACAAGTATAAATTACGTTTTCAAACCCTTGACACTTAAGGCTCTTCTTTACCTTGAAGAAAACTCCCGAGTGTACAGTATGATTTTATTAAAAAGGTCTGAATCAAGCCGCAAAATCGTTGAAACATGCATTCGTAATAACGTGTTTCGGATTCTATTTATAAATTAATAATCTGGGAAACTACTTTAAGTTATAAAAAAGGCATTATATTTTTTAAGTGTTAGCTTAAAATATGGAAATGATTACTTAAAACTCCCAAAAAATTAATTCAAAATAATAAATTTTTACTCAGTTAAACTGTTGATTAAAAGGAGTTGCCGTCGATATCTTTTAATTATGAGATATAAGACAAAAGCACATAACCTTTAAGAACAATTTAAGTTGTTTCACAACTTTTTAGGTTGAAAAACGGCGTCCGAAACACGTTAGTACGAACTGCATATTTTTGCTGTTTTACGCAAGGTATAAAAGACCCTTAAGGGTCGGCTCTAGCTGTCGGCCATGTTGGTTGACACTCCATAAGACCAATGTTAAATTAAAATCCATATTTTTCCTTTATTTTTGATCGGATAATTATGAACGATATGTCATTTTAAAACTATGGCCAATACGCATGCAAATGGCTTTTCCAAAATTAAGAAAAACGTTTTGTTTAATATTTATTAACAATTTAAAAAATTAATTTTTAATAATTTTTTATGTTGTCACTATTAGTTATAGCGAAAAAGTACCAAGCCATTTGCATGAAGATTTCGTCCCCAAGAGTTTGGTATTTTTTTGAAAACGCTATTTGAACAATTGCGGGTTTTAAATGGATTTAGGCTGAGCAATGTCCGCGTAACCTACCGCCGCTACGCTGGCGTCGCAGGTTGCTTTCTGTTTTACTAGAGCCGACCCTTAAAACAACGTCAAGGGTTTGGAACATAAGGTCTAACAGAAAGACGGTGGAAACGTGCATAAATATACTCTTGCAATGTAGGTAAGCCAAAGGTTAGTATCAAAGATGCAGTGGCTTTTCCTCTCCATTTTTATTACACATTATGCGAGTGACGTTAAAAACTGACTGGTCAGCTAATTCGCTTTTTATTTCCTCCAAACTAATGACAAGTAATGACACCTTTTGAATAATTCAAAGACCTGTGCGGATACCTTAACTATGCCGTAGAAAGAAACTTTGGCGTTCTAAAAGTTGTGCCATTCTGTACTTTGGGCCCGCTGTTCTAGTAATCTCCTTGTTAATGACAAAGGGAGACTGATCAACCAGAATCTTTTTCAGCATTAGAAAAAACTAAACATTTGGGAGCTGGCAACTCAAATGGTTGTTGCGTAACACTCTCCTTAGTCTTTTAAAACAATTCTTGGTTTACAGAATCTTCAGAGAATGTGAATGATTTTACTTTGAACTAAACTTTGGATTGACATTTTTATATTCCATGGATTATTTGGTTCAGCGCATCGTGTTAGGCGGTATCAGGCATAACTCGGTAAGGGTGTGCCCATCAGATCACATTGAGATCATTTCAGAACCCCAATGCAGTGAGGTCCCGAGCACTCTTTTGCCAGACTGGAAGGGCATCACTCCGGAACCCGATACGTACTTCTGCGAGGAACAATCCGATTTCCTTTAACAGCGCGAACACTTCCTGAGTAAGGATCGGAAACCACGCATACGTCTCGGCAGAGAAAGCTTACATCGGCCTTACCAAACTAGAGGTTGTCAAAACTCTGGCAAATTCGGCACTGTCAACGGGCAATAACTCTGCACAGTCGATATCCTAAAAGAAGGGGAGAGTAGGAATGTATACAGGGTGTCTTGCAACCATATAAACAAACTTTATCACGTTATCCAGCATGTGAAAAGAAACAAAAAATTAATATAACATGTGTCCTATCTCATTCCGTTTTCGGTCTGTCTGTCTGTATGTGTTTTTTACAAAATACTTAATATTTTTGGAAGTAGAAAAGATATTGAGCTCAAACTTTGTACACTTATTTGTTGCGTAACCTTTTATCACTGTACAAAAAAATAGAACATTATTTTAATTATTTTCAAAATTGCGACCGTTTAGAATTTTTAATGTCAATTATCTCAAAAACCGCTATAGGGATTCGTTTCTGTGAGTAATCTGAAACACGGGTGAAATCTTTCATCAGCTTGTAACTCTCAAACGAAGCATTTCCAGGCCTATGAATAAATGAACTTTTTTCATTATTTTTACCAGTAGAATCAGTTCAGAAAGTACCCCTAACAATATCCAAATAACTTATTATTTTAGCTCAAAATAACTTTAAAATATTTTGTTTCTAGAGTAATTCTGGGTATTGTTGACAACTACCAAGAAATACATTTTCCTTTTTTTTCAATATCTCTATTGTCCTTTGAGGTACAGGTAAAATAAAAAAACCATTGAGTTTGTCATTAAAAAGGTAAACTTTTTTATCTCTTGTAATTGTTTTGTAAAATTAGCGGTTTTTGAGATATTTGACATTAAAAATTATAAACGGCCGCCATTTTGAAAATATTTAAAATATTGTTCTAATTTTTCGTACAGTGATAAAAGGTTACGCAACAAATAGGTGTACAAAGTTTGAGCTTAATATCTTTTCTACTTCTAAAAATATTAAGTATATTGTAAAAAAACACATACTTACAGACAGACCGAAAACGGAATGAGATAGGACACATGTTATATTACATTTTTTGTTTCTTTTGACATGCTGAATAATGTGATAAAGTTTGTTCATATGGTTGCAAGACACTCTGTATATTGTTTAACTTATGTATGCAATGTAAGGATGTATCGTACGTGTTAGGCGTTGTTTGACTCGGGTACCGCGAGGGACGACAAACCCCTCTTAGTAGGTGCAGCTAGTCTGCACCCCCTCGTCCGGTGTATCTTAAAAACAAACTAAATTATCCACAGTTTTGTAAGATGAATTTACAGCTGTAGAATGTATACACAGTTTCAATCAATTTGCCAGCTGGCTTGTGTTATGCGCAGGACTGTACATTATTTTGCAAACAATCTATTAGTAAATTTATATAGGAAAGATGAGCTATTGCAGTGACGCTTATGGTGAGACTTAAGGTCGAGAGTAATCAATGAGCACCGATTACAAGTTTTTGGGTGTCATTGAAAATCTATATATATAAAAGCGAAATACCACTCACTCGCTGACTCACTCATCACGATTTCTCAAAAACTACCAAACGGATTGAAATGAAATTTGGTATGTAGCTTCCTCTAGGGCCATAGGTGCTCACTAAGAAAGGGTTTGAAAAAATTCGAAATTTTTGGGGGGTTTGGGGGGGGATCAAAGTTATTAAAAAACGATTTCTTCAAAACTACCGAACGGATTGGAATGAAATTTGGTATGTAGCTTCCTCTAGGGCCATAGGTGCTCACTAAGAACGGGTTTGAAAAATTCGAAATTTTAGGGGGGGTTTGGGGTGATCAAAGTTATTAAAAAACGATTTCTTCAAAACTACCGAACGGATTGGAATGAAATTTGGTATGTAGCTTCCTCTAGGGCCATAGGTGCTCACTAAGAAAGGGTATGAACAATTTCGAAATTTTAGGAGGGGTTTAGGGGGGATCAAACTTACTAAAATCATAATTTCAGATCTTTTATTATTATGACAATAGTGCTTTTATTATTTAAGATCTATATATATAAGCCAAATACCACTCACTGACTGAACACTTAAAAAGAATACAATTACGTTAAAAAGACTGACAATACCAACCACCACAGGTAACGCCGTACGGGTCAGCTAGTGTTATATATATTAATTTTGTGTGTGCGAATACGAATATACACATATCATTTTAACGACACTCCAAAACGTGTTCTAAGGACCATGATCGGTGCTCATTTTCTACTTCCAACCTTAGGTCTCACCATAAGAGTCAGTGCAATAGCTCATCTTTCCTATGGGAAAAACCTCTGCGCTCAAACAATTGCACGGGAAACTATTTAACATAACAATTAATATTCTATACTTACTTAGTTCACAAATAATGGTTAAACAGTTTTAAAAAGAGACTTTCGGAAAAGTACTCGAAATGTCAATCCTTATAAATATGTACCACATTACGTTTATAGGTTTTTTATAATTTGATTGCTTACTTTATAAAATTAAGTAAATTATTAGCTAAACATTTTAGGTCAACCCTAAGTTCAAAATACGTCTTCAAGTATAAATCATTCACATCGGCCTTACCATAAAAATAATGTGATAAGTAATTGTGAAGCTCAATCAGCTGTTTTATCGGATACTGTGTAGGCCGTCGGCTTCGTGACAGAAGCTGCCACACGGTAAAATCCCCCTCGTGGATTTGAACAGAGTATTTTTATGGTATTTTACGTTTTGATTGATTTTGAGGTAACCAGAACGGGCTAAAAAGTTGTGTAAAAACACAAAATGTAGGAATTTTCTACATTTATTGTTTTAAACAGTAGCCAAAAAACTTTTATTCTAGTACGAACAGTTTAAAAAAAAAATACTTTTGGTTGTCAGATTGTTTGGTTAACAAACTCGTCCAAGCGAGTTATAAAACGTAGGCTATATTGGATAAAATTGGACTTAAAATGTGGTCGTAAGAGTGCGAACACGTACATATATACAAATACACTTAATATTTTTAATGTATCTCAAACGTGTTTTGGGGATATTTTTTGAAAATATATAAAAATAGACAGCAAGTGGTGAAAATCACTTCTCGGGGTGTTTTTGAGGTCGCCGTTTCCGGATCTGACATCGAAAAACGTCGACGATGCCCCGGGAGGCCCCAAAGGGCTCAGGGCCGAAATTTAAAAGTTGAGAAAACGACTTGGAAATCGTTTCCCGGGGGTTTCTTGACCGATGCTCGTTGGGCGCTCTACAAGGGATTTGCGGTGAATTATAAGAATAGTATTCATTGTTGATAGCTTTAGAACTGTCTTGGAGGAAGTGACACACTAGAATGAGGTGCCTCTCAAGTGCAAAGTTGAATTATTATTGTTTTGACATATTAATTTATTTATGTGACGTGAACGAAAAATGTACGAAAATATATGTTAAGTGTTGTGTGTGTATATATGAGTGTTTGCGTGGACATAGATAGCTGGCCAGATGATGCTGCGTGTGGTAGTGAAACATGTAGCCACATAAAATAGGTAAAGTACAACTTCAAACTATATTTGACAGAAAATAAATAAAATAATATATACTAGGGGAGACCCCTGCGTGCTCCGCACGCCAACCCCCGGTGCGACCTTCTAAAACATATGTTATGTTTTATTTATAATAAAAGTGTAGGATTAATAATAACCTCAAAACTAAGATGGTAAATAATGTTAAATGTTCAAA
>JAGFPH010005220.1:88441-101448 GCA_018207615.1 Philaenus spumarius
AATAATAACCTCAAAACTAAGATGGTAAATAATGTTAAATGTTCAAAACAAATTAGTTCGTAAATTTTATAATTTGAATAAATAATTCATTTCCTCCTTTATAAAAATCAATATTTACTTCCACAAAGCAGCTGTATTAGTTAGTTTCTTATTATAAACAGGTGTTTTGTATTAAAATGTTTTTATAACCTTCTGAATACTGTAATCATCGTTATTTACATCCACGAAATCAGCTGGATTAGTTTGTTTCTTATTATAAACAGCTGTTTTGTATGGAAATGGTTTTTAAATATTTTCCATGTTAATCTTATGGGGAAAACCCGACCTTTGAGATTAGCTCACGCCATTAACGATAAGAATTTTTGACATCTAAAACCTTATTGCAAAACTACGAAATGAGACGAATTTTTTGAAACCTCAAACATAAAAATTGGTCCAGAAATAAGGGAGGAGTTGTGTTTACAAAAAAACGGCTTCACGTATTATATATAAAGATACAAGAATAGCTCAATAGTTCTGTTCACAAATATAGAATTTGCGCAAATTTAGGTTTTTTAGTTTTTTACCTTCCAACCTTTTACAAGAAAACCAACATTCTATTAGAATTATACTTTGGGGACACAGGGGCATCAGCGACGTTACTCCCTAGTAGAGCCCTCAATGAGCATAGGTCATATTTTCTGATGACACCCCAAAACGTGTTCTGGGGACCAAAATCAGTGCTCATTGACGCCCGACTTTAGGTCTCATCATAATAATCAATGCAATAACTCATTTTTCCTACGGAAATTCTCCAATTAAAACATAGTCCACATTATTGAAAACGTAATATAATTTCTGAACATAACAGTGAATACAGTGCGTGGCCTTCGTACAACATTTTATCCAAGGAATATAGACTGTGTATGTTTTTATAGGTTTTTATTTGTTTACCATGAGCAATGCTTTCAGTGTTCTAGTAATTTCGAGATTAAAAGATTTAATCTAAGAGCGTGCAAGACCGCCCAGAGCACTTCTATGTTTACAAGCAACGCTAGAGCGGATTAACAAGGTGGGGTCGCTAAAACCGTATAAATATACTTACTTTTGTTAATTACAATCACAATTCACCCCGTTGTGTGTGTGCAGTAGTTCGACCACACCATGTACAAGGTAAGAAAGACGTTCTGATATTAAAGATTGCTGAAAGCAACGATTTGTTATGCAATACTGTATTATCAAGGCAACACTTTTCTTAACTGCAGCTAAATTTTTAATCACTTAATTTATTTACTATACTTCTATACTCATATTATAAAGAGGTAAAGTTTGTTTGTTTGTTTGTGTGTTTCTTTGTTTGTTTGTATGTAGGGGGTAATCTCTGGCACTACTAAACCGATTGAAAAAACAGTTTTACTAATAAAAAGCTACACTATCCCTGAGTAACATACGCTATAATTCATTTCGATAAAAACCTTTCTTTATTCCAATATTTGTAAATTTAGTCGGAAAAAAATCTTAGGTTAGGCCCAGATGATAAATCAACACATGTATTTACATTTATTACCATAGCAACCAATTTATAACAGATAGGCCCCTAATATAGCTGTTAGCTCCAATATTTCCACTAACAGCTGATTTCAAAATTTGAAGCAATTATTGTTGTATTTCTAGCTTTTAGGTTAGGGTTTTTAAGTGTAGACCTGAGCCTTGCTGGTTCTTTTAACCATTATTATAACTGCTGTTATAAAATATAAGAAATAATTTAATTTGAACATTTGACATTATTTACCATCTTAGTTTTGAGGTTATTATTAATACTACAACTTTATTATAAATAAAACAGTACCAGGAGACCGAGCTAAAGCTCGATTATAAGCAGGGCTATGATTTCAATAATAAATATTGGAATATTGAGTTTTGAGGTTAGGCCTATAACATTAAATAACTAAATAAAGGGTATATTTAACATTAGGCTTACCTGTAATAAAAATACAGTTTAAAGGATTAACCATAATCTCAACGCTATGCCTCAGAAATAAGTCAGGCCTAAATTAAAGTTTAATATTTCAATATCGATTTAGGCCTAGGGCCTAGTTTGCTCACGTCAATAACTATTATTGCAAATTTCCGTGAACATCGTTTAGGTTAGGCCTATAATATTAAACAACTAAATAAAGGGTATGTTTATTTAGCAGAAGTATTCGTTGCCATGGTAACTATAAATAGATACAACATTAGGCTTACCTCTAATAAAATATTATACAGTTTAAAAGAAAGCAGATGATTATTGTAATGGCATTGAAAACATTTGCATCAGCTGTGCTTTGTATTGTTTAAAATGGACAAATTTCACTTTTTAATTTAATAAAAAGACGTAGAAAACGAATTTTCCCAGACTGGTGACCATTTCCAATCGATTTCTCGTGGCCAAAAGCCCCATATAAAATAAAAAAATGAAAAATCCTTAGACGGAGATTCCAGATCCATTTAGCAGACAAACAATTATCTCTCGCTTTAGAAGATAAGATAACGTATGTTTTTGGAAGGTTCCATTGGGGGTTGGCGTGCGAAGCACGCAGGGGTCTCCCCTAGTATATTATAAAGAGGTAAAATTTGTTTGTTTGTATGTAGGGGATAATCTCTGGAACTACTGAACCGATTGAAAAAATAGTTTTACTAATAAAAAGTTACACTATCCCTGAGTAACATAGGCTAGAATTCATTTTGATAAAAACATTTTTTATTTCAATATTTGTAAACTTAGTGGGTAAAAATTCTTAGGTTAGGCCTAAACTGATGAACCAACACTTGTATTTACATTTATTACCATAAACCAATTGAATAAAATAACAGATAAAACAGCTGTTTGCTCTAATTTTCCATTAAGGGTCTGCTGAGTAGTGGCCATCTTGGATTTTTATACCAAAAGAGCAAATGTTAAATTTCAAACCATTTATTTCGTTTGTTTTTTATCATAAAATTGTTTGCAAGGTCTCATTTTAAACAAAATCACAACACGCATCCGTTTTGCATTTTAGTTTTTTTTTTATTTAAATGCTTTCTATTTGTTGTGTAATTGACATTTTGTAAGTACAAAGTTAGAATTTTTTTCCTAACACAATAAAAAATTAATAACGAAAAGTAATTTGCAAGCCGATCCGAAATTTTACAAAGAATATTCAGGTTTTTTTCAGCACTCAATTACAAAAGATGGATTTATAAAATGGTTTGAAATGAGGCAATGTCAAAGCGTTCAGCTGCAAGAAATTGCACTGTTTAGATAGGGATACAGTGAGAAGCGGTTGCGTTTCCGGTTGCTTTCTCGTTTACTGGAGCAGACCCTTAAGTCGCTCGAACGGCAAAAAAATCCAACAATCTGAAGCACGTTTTTCGACACGAATTAACTATTTTTTAAAGATTTGTCGTGCTAGAATGAAACGGTTTCGGGGCTTTATCTTAAGAAATACATTCAGGGTATTATTACGTACATTTTGTTTTTTTACACAATCTTATAGCTCGCTTGGCTCTCCCAGAATCGATCGCAACGTAAAATACCGTACAAGTACCCGGTTCAAACCCACGTGGGGGCGTCGTCCGATCAGTAACGGCTATAGAGAGAAGCTCTTGCGTTTCCGGTTGCTTTCTCGTTTACTGGAGCTGACTATTAATACCCGATTTCAAACTTTGAAGCAATTATTTGCATTTCTAACTTTTAGGTTAGGTTTTTATTGAAGTGCAGGCCTGAGCCTTGCTGGTTCTTTTAACTTTTATTATAACTGCAGTTTTAAAATATACGAAATAATTTTATTTAAAACATTTAACATTATTTAATCTCTTAGCTTTGGGGTTATTATTAATCCTACACCTTTATTATAAAGAAATCGTAACATGATTATGTGTGTAGCAGGTTCCAAAGGGGTTGGCGTGATGAGTACGCATGGGTTTCACCTAGTTTTATATAAAAGAAGTCCTGACTAACTGATTCGTAATCAACGTACAGCCTAAACTGCGATAGCTAGAGTCTTAAAAGGTTCCAACGGGGTTGGCGTGCGGAGCATGCAGGGTTTTCCCCAAGTTGTCAATAAATTCATTTATACAAATTTAAAGAAGAGATACTCATTCGTTAACATTCGGAAACATTCGTACATCTTCGTATAAAATATAATTATTATTTTAATCTTTATTTAGATATATAATAATGTACATAAATACAAAATTTTAACAAATATTCCTACATATAACCGTTATAATTCCTACACAATTACCTAGGTAAAACTCCCCGACAGTAAAGTTAGGTAGGCCTAGATAAAGTCTGTTGTTTTTCAATATTTTTTTTAAATGATGTATTTCTGATGTGTATCTAACAAATCTGCCTGCGATTTTTCACGGAGGCTTACTAGTTTAAGACATACAGAACTATATATATATTTTTAATTTGTTACTGTAGCAAATTATTAATATTTCATTTCCAAATGTTGTTAGCAAAAATCACGTTGCAAGAAAGAACATTCGCGTTGCAAAATGCGAACCATACATAAGTTAACCGTTGGGGGAAATATCAGCAATAGTGAATTATGTTTCAGATTGATCATTAACCATATAAACACCAATACTCTACCGATAATTTAGAAAATGTTTCTTAAATAATTGACTAATGACAGCAAACTGATCAGACATAGTAAACTAATCAAATGGTAAATTTGCAGGTGGCTTTATTCCTTGCAGCAGCGTTAGCCGTGAGCAACGCACAATATCCTCCTGCAATCCCCAGCTTCCAGAATGAGATTCAAGGACAATTTGCCCCACCAGCTTACACTATACCATCGCCTGTACTGTCCAATCAAGAGTCAGCACCGCCTCCGCCAGCGCAACCTCTGACCAATGAGTACGGACCTCCAGCGGCTTTTGCACCTGCGCCACCAGTACAATATCCATCTTTTGCACCGCCTCCGCCTCAGGTAGCGTTTGCACCACCGCCTCCGCCTCCACCACCGCCTCCACCACCACCACCACCTCCTCCACCACCACCAACTCCACCCCCATCTCCACCGTCAAATAATTATGGTCCACCACCTGCACCGGCCCCACCAGCACCGCAGCCACCAGTATTCGCTCCACCAGCACCACAACCTCCAGTATTCGCTCCACCTCCACAACAACAATTCGCTTTCGCTCCACCAGCATTTGCCCCATCCCCACCGTCCTTCTTCTACGCAGCTCCAGCACCCCAAGCACCAGCATTTGCCCCGCCACCTCCTCCTCCGCCTCCACCTCCTCCACCCCCACCACCACCGCCACCACCACCACCTTCCCAACCTCAACCACAATCGTTCGCACCTTCTCCATATCCTCCACAGGCTTATTATCCTGCTCCTTCTCCGGCTTTTGCGCCTTCGTTCCAGTATCCTTCTCCAGCCCCCGCGCCTTCGGCACCGTACCCTGCTCCAGCACCTCCACCGCGACCTTCGGCTCCTTACCCGGCACCCACTCCGTCTTTTGCTCCGCCACCAACGCCAGCCCAAACGTACGGTCCTCCTGGTTTTTTCGGTAAAAGATAGGAATGAGTGTAAATAATTTTAATTTTTTTAATCAGTGTAATGAACTACTTGGTTAAAGAATATACTCAGATCTATTTCTATGGGTCGCCACAGTCGATATACAACAGAGAAGGCAATATAATTAAATGTATACAGTACTTTGTGATAATTGTAAAAATTTTACGAGTGAAAATGATTGATTTATTGTATTGTACATATTTGTAAAACATTTTAACAAAATAAATTGTATTTAAATTTACTGTTTTCTTTTCCTCTCCATCAAACCTCATACATAGACATATTAATATTATTAGCGAATTTCAATAGGAAATATGAGCTATTGCAGTGGTCAATGAGCACTGATCATGGTCCCCAGAACACGTTTTGAGCTTCACAGGGTCACAGGGAACACTAGCCAGCGGCGGCGGAGAAGTCCCCCACTCTGACTCGCGCGTGTTCGCCACCGTTTTTAACCAACTTCTCAGCATTTTTACGGAAATCTTAAATATTCGTTTTGAAACTCGTGATGTCTACTTTCAGAATCCGGTCGACAAATTTAAATCGGCCGTAACAGTTCATTTACATGTATTTTTTTAAATACTCTCTTGTGTTTAATACAGTGAAGATCGTAAAATGTAACAGTTTCTATTCTTAACTTTGCTTTCTAAGTTAGGTTGAATAGTGCTGCACTCTGGCTTTCCGGTGAACTAAAGCTCCAGTTCCATTTATACACAGTATATTGTAAAAGATTATAGAAGCGATGGGCAAATATTAAGGCTCGGCTCTCTACATTCAAAACGGCGAAGTTGGGTACTAATTTCAATGTTAAATAACCAAAACATACCTTCACTATTAAGCATATTTTTGTGTTGTTTTTGGCAAAAAACGAAAGCTGTATTTTTTTTCTTAAAGTAAAGTAGATTGTGGGTGTTGATTGCTAAAGTTTTTTGCAATATCTCTTTTTGCAACTGAGTAAAAAATTAATAAAGTTTACTATTTTTTACTATTTATATCATACGTTTATGAAAACAATAACACGGGTTTTGAAAATGTATTCGGCAATCAACATCCGCATATGATAGTACTTCAAAATGAAACCAAAATTTTAAATGTATTCCACGAATTAACGGGAAAAAAATGACTTATTCTGTATACTCTTATGGGAATCAGATTCAATATGGCGGCAGGGTAAGCGCCCCCTTTTAAGGCTCGGCTCTCCACATTCAAAACTACGATATTGGGTACCAATTTCAATATTAAATAACCAAAACATACCTTCACTATTAAGCATATTTTTGTGCTGTTTTTGTTAAAAAACGAAAGCTGTATTTTTTTTCTTAAAGTAAAATAGATTGTGGGTGTTGATTGCTAAGGATTTTTGCAATATCTCTTTTTGCAACTGAGTAAAAAATTTATAAAGTTTACTATTTTTTACTATTTATATCATACGCTTATGAAAACAATAAAACGGTTTCTGAAAATGTATTCGGCAATCAACATCCGCATATGACAGTACTTCAAAATGAAACCAAATTTTTAAATTTATTCCACGAATTAACGAAAAAAAATGACTTATTCTGTAGCATTGCTCTTATGGGAATAAGATTCAATTGGTGGGCAGGGAAGCGCCCCCTTAAGGGTCTTCTATACCTTGCGTAAAACAGCAAAAATATGCACTTCGTACTAACGTGTTTCGGACGCCGTTTTTCAACCTAAAAAGTTGTGAAACATCTTAAATTGTTCTTAAAGGCTTTGTTCTTTTGTCTTATATCTCATAATTGAAAGAAATCGTCGGCAACTCCTTTTAATCAACAGTTTAAATGAGTAAAAATCGATTATTTTTAACGCATTTTTTGGGGGTTTTAAGCAATAATTTCCATATTTTAAGCTAACACGTAAAAAATATAAAGCCTTCTTTATAAGTTAAAGTAGTTTCCCAGATTATTAATTTATAAATAGAATACGAAACACGTTATTACGAATGCATGTTTCAACGATTTTGCGGCTTGAGTCAGGCTTTTCGCATTGAAATCATACGGCGCACTCGGGAGTTTTCTTCAAGGTAAAGAAGAGCCTTAGCACAGTAAACACCGTAAAGGTTTCAGTTTCTATTCTTAACTTTGCTAGAAGTTGAATAGTGCTGCAGTCTGGCTTCCCGTTGAACTAAAGCTCCAGTTCCAGTTATACACAGTATATTGTAAAAGATTATAGAAGCGATGGGCAAACGTTAATGAATCTATCGAAAAGATGATTTTCATTGCTGTAATTAAAATAATTCGATCACGCAGCTGAATAATTTTAGCGAATTTAAAAAATTTAATTTAATTGTTTTAGGGTTTCAACCGACTATTTGTGGAATTTTTCTACTCTCGAAGGCGCTGAATAGGCGGCTGCTTGTACAAAATAAATATATTAGTAGAATTTGCTTGTACTTAAGCCTCCAGTTACGACTAACGCGTTTGCACCTCGTCCTTAGGCCTCAGGTTATGCACTGTTTCGCTTCGCTCGCAGCGTACAAACTGTGCGGTTGGGCCTCGTTCAGAAGATGACCCCACGTGGATTTGAACCGGGTACTTTTACGTTTCGATCGATTTTGGTGGAACCAAGAAGGTCGTGTAAAAAAACAAAATGTGCAGAATATATCTTACATTTATTTGTTTACATAAAAGTATAAAAGTTTCATTCTCGTACGAAAAATGTAATAAAATAGTTAATTCCTGTCAAAAAAACGTGATTGCGGTTGTTGGTTTGTTGGCCCAACGTGTGTACCAACTTTGGACCGAATCGAACTTAACACACTGCAGCTAGAGTGCGAACACATATATATAAAATTTTTAACGACACAAGAAACGTGTTCTGGGGACAATGATCGGTGCTCATTTACTACTCCCGTCCTTAGGTCTTACCACAAGGGTCACTGTAATAGCTCATCTTTCCTACTGAAATTCGCTAATAACTCGAAACGGAACGTTTTGTTTCAATGAACTCGTGAATGATCGAAATTAGGAAGCAATGAATACTTAAATGTACATTTAAGTATTCATTGTGTGAAGTTTCGATCAGTGTCTCCCAATCGATATAATTTTTTTTAAATCGATTACAAACAAGGTATAGGCCTACAATGGACATTGAAGGGATTTCCAAAATGAAATTAGGTTGTGCTTTCCAATGGCTTTGGGGTTAACCTAAATCAATAACGCGTGTGCCGTATACCCGCCGGCTGTGTAATTCAATACAATACGAATTATAAAACTTGTTACATTCTAAATCATTTGCAAAATGTATAATTAAACTTTAAGTATCTGTAGAAAGTATTGTGTGTTATTAGCGAATTTCCATAGGAAAAATGAGCTATTGCAGTGGCCCTTATGGTAAGACCCAAGGTCGGGAGTAGCAAATGAGCACCGATCATGGTCCCCAGAACACGTTTTGGGGTGTCACTAAAAATCATGTATATATATATGTATTCGCACTATAGCGGACGCATTTTAAGTCCGATTGTTTTCAAATTTGGTACACATGTTGGTTGTCTACGTCGCTCGGACGAGTTCGTTAGCAAAAAATCCAACAATCGCAAGCACGTTTTTTGACAGGAAGTAACTATTTTTTTAGATTTTTCCTACGAGAATGAATTTGTTTTCGAGGTTTCCTACAAATATAAATGTAGGATGTTATTCTGCACATTTTGTTTTTTTACGCGACCTTATAGCTCGCTTGGTGCCCCCAAAATCGATCAAAACGTAAAGCACCATCGAAGTACCCGGTTCAAAGCCATGTGGTGGATTCTACCGTGGAGTGCCCGTGCGAAGCACGCAATGCTTTGTATGTTGAAGATACTCCCAATACGGGGTTTCAAAATGGCGGCTGTTTGAAAATTTCAAACCAAAATTAGTCAAATAATGTTGACAACTTTTTTGTAGCGCTTTTAATTCCTTATCGGATGGTGTAACTGTCAAAAAATCGGATGAAGGATAATAGCTGAGTTAAAGCATTGAATATACAAACAGTATTCAATGGTTAAAGATAATGACAGCAAATTTACATACAATATTGTGGTTACTGTGCTGGTATAGTATGCCGGGTTGAACAAACCAATTATTACACATAACTTAACTATTATCCTTGGGAAAAACCAGCTACAAGGTCGTGTTGAAAAACAATATGTGCAGGATAATATGATACATTATTTTTTTAGATAAAACCCAAAAAATGCTTAATTCTAGTACGAAAATCTAAAAAAATTTTTACTTCTGGTCATAAAACATGTTTTTGGATTTTTTTCCAAAAACATACTTTTCCGAGCAACTTAGACAACTAACGTGTGCGCCAATTTTGGACCAAATCGGGCTTAATATGCGGCCATTACAGTGCGAACACATGTATACACATACGTATAATGTCTAATCACACCCCAAAAAGTGAGGGCATCGGTGCTAATTTCCTAATCACAACCTTACGTCTCACCATAAGGGTTACTGCAACAGCTTATGAAAATTCGGCTAATAAACGAAAAAGGCTTACTTTATTATAACATTTGTTGTTACACATTACAAATAAAACAGCTGATTTGGATCATAAGCTTAACACAATTTTAGGTTAGGCCTATGCTGAACCAACACACGTTTCTTGAAAGATTTATTACCTTAGCAAATTTAAAATAAGGTAATTACTCTTCAAAACCAACAGTCGTTTTAGGTTAGGTAATACTAAACACAAACAACAAAAAAGGCTTACTGTATTATACCGGGTGTCTTAAAACACTCCCTCCTTTAACTTTGTGTTTGTTAAAAAAAAACAAATATCCTTTGGGGAACGATACTAAGAAGTGTCTTTTGAAGCAATCGGAAATTTTGAGTGTCCCCTAAAAATGGGAGATTTTGGGGGCAACTCAAAATTTTTAAATAGGAAGTATGGTCATGTGATACCTCAATTTAAAGGTATATTTAAGACTAGGAAAATGACATAAAGAAAATAAAAATCGGACCACCCAAAACAAAATGGCGGCCCTAAACTTGTTGAAATAAATCCACATAAAGTTGCTAATATCTCGAAAAGGAAGAGTTTTTAGAAAAAATTTCAAGAGACAAAACATGTTTATTTCAAAGTGCTTGACCTAAAAAATTGCTTCCAAATCGATTTCGTAAATTTTAAGTCGACTCCTACATCTTGGAAAAGTAAAAAAAGTCATTTACGAAATTGATTTGAACACAATTTTTTAGGTCAAACACTTTGAAATAAACATTTTTTGTCTCTGGAATTTTTTTCTAAAAACTCTTCCTTTTCGAGATATTAGCAACTTTATGTGGATTTATTTCAACACGTTTACGGCCGCCATTTTGTTTTGGGTGGTCCGATATTTATTTTATTTATGTAATTTTCCTAGTCTCAAATAGACCTTTAAAATGAGGTATCACATGACCATACTTCCCATTTAAAAATTTGTAGTTGCCCCCAAATTCCCTCATTTTCAGGGGACACTCAAAATTTCCGATTGCTTCAAAAGATACTTTGGGCTAAGTTAGCATCGTTCCCCAAAGGATATTTGTTTGTTTTAACAAACACAAAAGTTAAAGGGGAGGAGTGGGACTTTTAAGACAACTGGTATAATTCAAACACGTAGGCCAATCACTATCAAAATTATGAAAACTTTATCCTCACTAGGCATATTTGACCAGTTTGAAATACTGCTTTACCGTATCACATTTTGGTCATATTTTGTAACTTGAAAAATGACTCTCTTCTATATAAAATCTCTTTCGTTGGTTTGGGACCGAGCCTCTCTAGTAAAATATAAAATTACTAAGTTCCCAGACTTCGGGAAAGTGAGCGTATTTAGTCAGTTTTCAACGGGTGATCGACCCAGATAGTCTGCCGGTAACGGTGGTTTTATTTCGCGAAAGTGAGTCATTTTTTACCTAACTGTACCGTACATCAGGTTTCCGAATAAATTCTCTTTTAACGGCTTGTGTTGGGTTAAATAGATCGAGCTTTCACTTCATCACGACAAACCAAAACTGCAATTCACTCGGCTAGTTACTAAACGCAGTACCGTTGCCACAGAGTCTGTATACAGGACGATTATAACTATTGGAAGCGGTGATGCGATATCGATCCAAGTAAAGTTGTAAAAGTGTGCCAAAAACAATGGTTTATTTTCAAAATGGCTGACGTTATAATGATATTAACGTCAAAAATCTTGAAAATTGTAAACGTAAAACCTATTTCAGTTACCATCGTCCAATATAACTAAATGAAACTAAATCAGAAAAGAATATTAAATAAATGGACCAACGAAGGCCATACCCAGGAAAAGTTTTAATTTAATTCACGACTGGGGATTTTAATTTAAACCCTTTTAACAAGTTCACTGCTAAGGATGCGCATGTGAGCTTGACACTGAACACTATGAGAAGCGGCCGACGCAAAGTGCATTGCACGCCAACCCCTGTATTGGGAGTATTTTCAATACACTGGGCATTGTGTGCTTCGCACGCTAACACCCGTTTTGGAAGTATTTTTAATGCATTGCATGCTTCTCACGCCAACCCCCGTATTGGGAGAATTTTCAGTACACAATACATTGCGTGCTTCGCACGCCAACCCCCGTATTGGGAGAATTTTCAAAACATAATGCATTGCGTGCTTCGCACGACAACCCCCTTATTGGGAGAATTTTCAATATGCAATGCATTGCGAGCTTCGCACGCTAACACCCGTTTTGGAAGTATTATTAATGCATAATGCATTGCGTGCTTCGCACGCCAACCCCCGTATTGGGAGAATTTTCAATACACAATGCATTGCGTGATTCGCACGCCAACCCCCTTATTGGAAGTATTTTCAATACACAATGCATTGCGTGTTTTGTTAGAGTAAAGTATTTTTGTTGAACCTTCATAGTTTTCTTATTTAAGGGTCTGCTGTAGTGGCAGCCATCTTGGATTTTTATCCTATAAGAGCAATGTTAAATTTCAAACCATTTATTTCGTTTATTTTTTATCATAAAATTGTTTGCAAGGTCTCATTTTAAGCACAGTCACAATACGCATCCGTCTTGCAATTTACATTTTTTTTTTTTAATGCTTTTGATTTTGACATTTTGTAAGTACAAAGTTTGAATTTTTTTCCTAACACAATAAGAAATTAATAACGAAAAATAATTTGCAAGAAGGATCCGAAATTGTATAAAGAATATTCAGTTTTTTTTTCAACACTCAATTACAAAAGATAGACTTATAAAATGGTTTGAAATGAGGCAATGTCAGCGCAAGAAATTGCACTGTTTAGATAGGGATATAGAGAGAGGCGTTTGCGTTCAGGTGGATTTCTCGTTTACTGGAGCAGACCCTTAATAGATCAGATCAAGCTCACAAGAGAGTAAGGCTGTAACCTACTGCATCCATGTGCATTGTACGTTGTAGTTTAATCAAGTAAATCTAAATATCAGTATGCATGCAATGCACAATGATGTAAAATATGTTGCTGGAT
>JAGFPH010005221.1:0-11318 GCA_018207615.1 Philaenus spumarius
CCCTAAAATTTCGAATTTTTTTAGAAACCTTTCTTAGTGAGCACCTATGGCCCTAGAGGAAGCTACATACTAAATTTTATTCCAATCAGTTCAGTAGTTTCAGTGAAATCGTGATTTAGTAACTTTCGCCCCCTCCAATCCCCCTAAAATTTCGATTTTTTTTAAATCCATTCTTATCAGCACCTACGGTCCTGGAGGAAGCTACATACCAAATTTCATTCCAATCCATGCAGTAGTTTTAGAGAAATCGTGATTTAGTAACATTGATCCCCCAAACCCCCTAAAATTTTTAATTTGTTTAAAACCTTTCTAAGTGAGCCACTATGGCCCTAGAGGAAGGTACAAATTGTATTCCAATGCGTTCAGTAGTTTTAGAGAAATCTTGATTTAGTAACTTTGACTCCCCCCAAACCCCCCTAAATTTCGAATTTTTTTAAACCATTTCCTATCAACACCTATTACCCTACAGGAAGCTACATACTAAATTTCATTCTAATCCGTTTAGTAGTTTAAAAGAAATCGTTGTTTAGTAACTTTGACCCCCCCAAACCCCCCTAAAATTTAGAATTTTTTGAAAACCTTTCTTAGTGGGCCCCTATGCCCCTAGAGGAAGATACATACCAAATTTTATTAAAATCCGTTCTGTAGTTTTAGAAATATCGTGATTTAGTAAATTTGACCCCCCCAAACCCCCCTAAAATTTTGAATTTTTTGAAAACCTTTCTTATTGATCATCTATGGCCCTAGAGGAAGCTACATACCAAATTTCGTTCCGATCTGTTCAGTACTTTTTGAGAATTTTGCAAAACAACACTCTTTTTGGCCAAAACCCCCAAAAATCTGTTATTATTATTATTATTATTAATTAACGAGAATTTTTAGAAAGATGGTGATTTTTGCATATGATAGGGTACATTAAGTGCTACAAATAAGCCAAGTTTTATCAAAATCGTTAGAGCCGTTTTTGAGAAATTTAGATTTTTCTCGTTTTTTGGTGATATTTGGGGGGTCAAACCCCTTAAAAATTAAAAATTTGAAAAAATGAAAAAACTCCTGGAGATATTCCAGAACTACACCTACATACAAAATTTCATCAAAATCGGACCGTTGGTATGGTCTCCAGCTCTGTACACATCCTTACAGACAACGGACAGACATCACCAAAAAAACACTTTTTTGGGTTCAGGGAGCACCAAAACAAAAAATTCCACTAAAAATATTTTTGGGTTCAGGGAGCACCAACACAGATAATTGCACTAAACAATTTTTGGGGGTTCTGGGAGCACCAAAACAGATAATTCAACTAAAAATTCAAATTCGAAAATTTGGACGAAAACAATACTTTCTCCATATACTACGTATAGGGTGGAGAAAGTAAAAATTGATAGTTGCTTAAAATGTCCTTTTATGTAGGTTTGACACCGGCAGCCGAATAGTCGAGAATACACCTGTTCGACTTGACAACACTGCCGGCAGCTAAATGTACCCATACAAAACAGATATGGCAGCCAAAAGGGACCTATATACACGCTGCGCCGAATAGCCGCAATCTTGATGCTGCCAAATAGCACCAATATTGAAACATGATCTTAAAGGAGTCATAAATTAATAAAAATATAATATAGTGATCCGTAGAAGGTCACAATCAATTTAGCAAGTTAAAACATGGATATACTCTTCTCTAAAGGGTGGCAGCCAAATGGCTTACTTTTTGACGGCAGCCAAATAGATAGGTGTATTTATATATATATATATAAAGATTAGGTACCATTTGGCTGCCTTATATGGCACGATTTGCATTCGATTTGGCGGCTGGTTCTAAATGGAAGCCGTATACGGCCGCCAAATTGCAGACCCTGTTATTCTGTCTTATAATGATGATTAATGACGAATAAAATGTATTTGTATTGGCAGTCAAATGGGACCCTAGTGTATATTTTTAGTTCCAAAAAGTTATGTCTTGGAGTGCTAGCATCGCTACAGTTCACAAGTGGATATTCATTTTATCAATTTCGGCGCAAATCTGGCGGCCGAGGTCTGGCAACGCTGCAATGAGACACTGCATCATGTTTTAACGGATGTAGCTCGAAGCTCTGTCTCACGTTTGCAGGAACTCCTGATTATTTCCTTATTTTGAAAAACTCTGCCTCTGAGGTTGTTTTTATATTGGATTTTTATTGACTAAACGATGATTTCTGTTTCTTTCTTTCGAATCATCGCTCTTCTTTTTCTCCGCGGGTCTGTGTAGCTGTATAAACATAAACTATATGAAATAAATACAGGAAATAACTATCAGTATATTACCTGCTTGTTAGTCCGTCGTGTGACTTCTTTGATTCGTTTTACTACGACGCGTTTCGAGACCGTAGTCTCATTATCAAGTAAATAATATATTACTTTCAGGTTATTATTATATTATTCAGGTCGTCATATACACACTAAAACACAAACACAATAAAAACAAAAATACACAACACATAATAATTTTTTGTGCTACACGGATTAAGTCGGTTGGTGTACTCCATCTCGTCGTCTACGATACACTAAACTAAGCAGTCTATTTCTAAGGTGGTCATTGTCCCTACCTATCTTGATAACCGAGGGCTGTATCGTACTGGTCATTTGATTGAAAAGGTAGCTGATCATTCAGTAACTTATCTGGGTTATGTCTGAATTCTTTATAAATTTCTAATTCTGCTATGGCGTTCATTAATCTCCCATTTACGCAATAATGAAGAGGTGTCAAGTTATTGTCGAAATTCATGTGACTGTGGTTATAGTCTATTAAATGTTGAGCGTAATTTGACTTGCATTTTACGCATGTTATTGTGCGGCAGGTGTTCTTTAAAGCGTTCTTTAAGCGCTCTGCCTGTCTGTCCAATATAAAAGCGGTCACAATCGTTACAGTTTATTCTGTATATACCTGACTTTCTTTCTGTTGGTGTCGACCGTTTATGAAGCAATAATTTTGGAACATTGTTATTTGTTCGATACGTGATGTTAATTTTGTGTTTATTAAATGTATTTTTTAGCATCATAGGGACAATGTTAGAATATTCGAACGAGACAAATTTATTAATTTCCTTGTTTTTACGTGGCATGGATGTCCTTTTCATGTGTTTACGTAATAATTTGTCGATCATTGAACTTTGATAGCCGTTTGGCTGTGCTATATGCTTTATGGTGTTAAGTTCACCATGGAAGTTCTGTTTATTTAGTGGTATAGGGAGAAGGCGGTGGATGAAGCTCTTGTAGGCAGACATTTTTTGAGACATGGGGGGGAGTGATATATTATTTACTTGATAGTGAGACTACGGTCTCGAAACGCGTCGTAGTAAAACGAATCAAAGAAGTCACACGACGAACTAACAAGCAGGCAATATACAGGTTATTTCCTGTATTTATTTCATTTTATGAAGTGACTTGGATACCAAAAATCATGAAACTAAAAAAAAAATAATAAACTATATGTTTGCTATGCATTTTCGTTAATTTTTTTTAACCTTTATTTATCTCAGACAAATAGTTTACAGTCCTAACGAAGTAAGGTGAGGAGTTTCAAATTTATTTTCCATATTTATCATAGTGGCCGTTTATTTAAGGACCACAGGAGTGGATCTTGATCTTATTTTACGCTACTAAAGTTAGTTAAATTTACTTTCCGTGCACTTTATTGTTAGTTTAATCCCCTATGGGGTATCGCCTTAACTTTTCCCACAAACAAAGCTACACACACACACACACACACACACACATATTACAGCCAAAATGTGAAACGGTCGACTTAATATAGTATTGGGTAGACTCTCGTGCAGAATAAGCTTATGTAAAAGCCGGGAAAGGGATTTTAAGGCCCAACACACTAACAAAATACCCTGCTAATTCATGAAAATATGATCATGGAGTACCGTCGAAATGTCCGTGTTTCCGTCAAGCTACCTCGCACCAATTCATTACGATGTCAAAGAAATCGACAGCTCAGTTGGATAGAGTCTCTATAGTAATGTTATTGGAAAACACGATGAATCTTTTTTTAAATAAAATAAAACTCAGGTATCCTTGCTCAATTAGAAACCAAAAACTGCACGGTAGTCTGCAGATATGATTATATGCCATATTGTTGAAAAAATTTGGTAGAATTTGCACAGGCAACTAGAAAAGATTATAAGATGCATTTTCCATACTGTACGCATGCACTATGTGGCAGACATTATTTTGTGTTCCTGCTCCGATTAAAGGTTTCCTTTCGCTCCGTTCAGGGTCACGTCCAATGTTGTACCTTGTTGAATTACAGTGGTTAGTGTCGCTCTCATAAAGTGATGTTTTAGACGTTACAGTGTTTTGCCAACAATTTATCATTGGATTGCTTTTTAATATGCTTCTTCTTTTCTTTTTATTATTATTTCATTATTTCGACGCAAAAATCTATCCTGTGCTTCCTTTGTGAAACCTTCAGTAATGACTCTTTTATTTATATTTAACCCTTGTTGAAGTCGCACTTCCTTAGATACGAATTGCTTCAACCCTATTTCCGTTTGTAACCTACCCGCGTTTTTCTCCTTAGCAATTGTGCCCATCTGCGTCCCTTTACATCCTTTTTCAATACCAGCGTCTCCAACCACTATCCTATACTCGGTACTCACATTCATAAGTAACTCAGTTTCTACTACCTTAAAAATGTTATTACTTTCTCCTACATTTTCTTTATTTGAATCATTCTTTATTAATACTTTATCAATTTTACTTGAATTGTTTTTATTTATTTCTACTCCGTTAACATCTTTTATATTATTTTTCTACCTTGAGTTTATATTAAAACAAATTTTCTTTTATTTTCCTAATGGCCGATTGATTGTTTTTCTATAAATGGTATTTGCACTTCTATATCAATTTTAAATTTAATATATTTGTCTTCCATGTTTATTCTGGCTTGTAATTCGAATAATATGTCACAACCCATTATCACACGTGACCTTAAACCTTTTACGACTAACAACTTCATGTCTATTGTTTTTGCCCCCAATTAATTTAACTTTAACCATAGCTTGGTTGTTTATTTTTTGTATCCGTCCTTTTAACGCGGTAACTATTTCAACGTTTGTTACAGGAGTTCCAAAATGTCTACACCATTGCCTTTTAAATGCTCAAAGTAATCTAATTGTACTACACTTATATCCGCACCGATGTCAATCTCTAGTACCGCCGGGTTAAGTTCAATTTCCGCGAAATTTGCCGGAATCTCTTCTATAGGCTTTTTTGTATCTTGATTACTTAGCAAGTCATCCCGTATGTTATAATGAATACTACCTAACGCTTTCTGTTTACTATTTTCATTTTTTCGGTTAAATATACATTGGTTTTAGGTTCGATCCTAGCCAATGGCAATACATTATTTTTACCTTTTTATTATTATTTAACTTTGTCATTACGTTATTTATAATTATTGTTATTTTATTCACGGCCCTGTGTTTCCTAAATATAATGTCTTTCTAGGCAGAACCTCCTTATTTAGTTTTTCGGCTTCTGATTAGGAGTAGGTTTTGGTGGACCGGGTCTATTTGGGTTTGGGTGCTTGGAGTTATTTTGGTTTTGACCATTAGTCCAGTCAACCTGTGTCGTAAAATACCCGATAGAGGAAAAAATAGTATAAAGCTAATTTTTTCCCCATCGATTACTATAGTTTAGACAAGTGTATTGCCAAAAGTCCCCACCCCTACCCCCTTGCTTCCCCCCAGCGCCCCCCAAAGTTAGAAATTGCAAGGGTTTCGTAAATCGCGTTTATCTCAAAAACTATTAAAGGTATTGGAGTAAATTTTTTTCGTTGTCTTTCTTATAATTGTTTCTACAATTAATGTCCTAATCCTTTTTATCGTATCTTTTACCGTTTGGTAGTTATTTGTAAACAAGCTGATAAAAATGTATATATTTAATTACGTAATTTTACTTTTTGGTTTCCAACTATTTACACTTACATTTTACACAGAAATGTTTCAAACAAAACTTTTAGCCCCTTTTAAGAGCTTTAAAATTGTGTATCACATGACATACTTAACGTTTATATATTGCTAGTATCAGCCGTGAAAGTGCAATGCGCACAATTTTCGCGGCACTCAGCAGTAGAACGAGCCCCCGCTCTGTCAAACTAATTTGCTTGTTAATGAAACTCCATAACTGTGTACCTTTAAATAAGTTATAGTTGCAGGTTGCTATGGAGTCGTCAGTTAATTTTGACATTATTATCGGCTAAACTTGTTGGCTGATAAGGAAATGCCACGTATTATCTTATTTTATTTGTTGGTGCAACGCTTTTAAGTCCATTAAGTTTGTGATTTTACTACAGATATTATTGAAAAAAATCAAGATTAATCACTTTACAATTTTCAAATTGCCCTGCGTACTAAACAGGATACACACCGGACAGGATGTATGTAATGTTGAAGTGTCGGCTTGGAGTCGGGGATGAGTGGCAGCAATAAGCAAAGTTTCGACTATGACCTTGAGACAGAAGGGGCGTGTTGTGTTGTATGACTCACCGTTCTGACTTGAAAGTCCAGTCAAAAAAACTCCACACCAGCTGTGTTTACTTAGGCTTCCCTGTATTACACAATTTCTATGTCAATCGACCTTGGACTCGGCCTTTCCTAACCGATCCGAAACTTGCCTTTGTTAGACTACCTGTGTTGTACTCGTTTTTCACCATAATGTTAATGACCTTCAATGTTTTATTTAATTTACCATGTTTTTTCCTTACATTTTCTGAACGTAACTTATTTTATTTCTTACTTTTAGAACATAATTTCGTATATCAATACATTTTATAGGTCTATTTAATTATAACTTGAATTGTATTAGTTTAATATGTTGGCATTTTAAACTCTTGATGTTTTAATCAATTTGAGTAGTATTTCCCAATTAATTATTATATTTACATTAGGTGCTCTTTTTATTGTACATATATATGGCCTAATAGCATGCCTTCCTCAATTTCCGTGAGTATAGCATTGTGAACGAAATTAGGCCTAAACAAATTTATTGCACTTCCATCTCACCAACGATGTCTGCTCGTTTGAACTTTGACAATAGCTTTCACTTCCTGATGGATGGTCTTTACTTTGTAGGCCTAATTCTTTTTTTTTAATTTAACGTATTTCCGTACAAAATTCCCGTTATTATAAATTCGATTGCTTGCACCCGACAGTTTAAATCTTACTTAAAGGTTTCCTTTCGCTCCATTCAGTGTCACGTCCAGTTAGTTGTTCAGTAATAGCCTACCTTGTTGAATTACAGTGGTTTGTGTTGCTCTCATAAAGTGATATTTTCGACGTTACAGTGTTTTGCCAACAATTTACCATTGGATAACTCTTTAATAGGCAACTTCTATTCTTTTTATTATTATTTCGACGCAAAAATTTTTGTGTGCTTCCTATGTTAAACCTTCTATTTATTTTATATATATTTAACACTTATTGAAGTCGCAATTTTTTAGATACGAATTGCTTCAACCCTATTTCCGTTTGTAACCTATCCGCGTTTTTCTCCCTAGCAATTGTGCCCATCTGCGTCCCTTTACATCGTTTTTCAATACCAGCGACTCCAACCTCTTATAACACTTAATCAATTTGACTTGAATTGTTTTTATTTATTTCTACTCCGTTAACTCCTTTTTTATTATTTTTATACCTTGAGTTTATATTAAAACATTTTCCTTTTATTTTCCTAATGGCCACAAAGTAATGTATAACATGCATGTTAGGTACTAGGTAGGGCCTACTATTTGCATTACCCCCTCCCCCCCCTTCAACTACCTTATGAATAGAAGTACATATAATAATTAATTACGAGAGGTTTCATGTCCACATACAAAGAATTTTTGTTTCATAACCCTTTAAATGACAAAAATGCAAACTTTATTGCTGGAGACTTATTTGTGGCTTTGAGGCTTATTTTTATAAATTCGTAGAAAATCACAAACTTTTTCCAATTTTTGATTAGATGAAGATAAACCAATGAATAGTATATTCGTTTTGTAGGAAATTTAATTCTTTATAACCTGGACGGTAAATAATTCCAGAGGAAAAGTTTATCGAAATAATTAATTTTTTCATACATTAGCGTTTTTGTCCGGCTCATATCTCACAAACCACTGAAGATACCAATAAATTTTATGGAATACTTTTTGTAGGGAATTTTGTCAGCTATATATTTTTATAGAAGCATTTATTTTGTAGGATCAACCATTTCAAGTTATAAGCGTTAAACCAAAAAAAGGGACCTTCTTAGCCCCCCTAAACCTCCCCGCTCCCCCCTAGTAATGGGGACTTTTAAGTATGTTTACCTCCTAACTACTACAAACAAAATTCTGAAGTCAGTTCTTATGACTTTCCACCTAGAATCATTCGTTGACTGGAGTACAGCCCATTAATACAGGTGACCTTAAACCTTTTACGACTAACAACTTCATTCATGGCTATTGTTTTTGCCTCCAATTTAACTTTAATCATAGCTTGCTTGTTTATTTTTAGTATCCGTTCTTTTAACGCGGTAACTATTTCAACATTTACTACAGGAAGTTCCAAAATTTCTAAATCATTGGTTTTTAAATGCTCAAATTGTACTAGTGATGTTTATAATCGGATGAAAAAATAGTTAATAGGATTAATCGGTTTATCTGCGCAGAATGGTTTTGCGCATCGGTATCCGATTCAGCTCGACCAATTAGATCGCATTAGAAAAATCTACACTCTAACCCTTAAGAATTGGAAAAATAATCTGGTTATTCATTCGAATTCAGTTCGACCAATCAGATCGTTTAAAAAAAATCTACTCTGTGAAGTTTAAGAATCGGAAATAAACGGATTATTCATTCTAATTAAAGTATCTGCACTGACATTTGGATTAACCGATTATTTTAATTCGAATTCACCTATCACTAAATTGTACTACAATTAATTATATCCGCACTGGTGTCAATCTCTAATACCGCCGGGTTGTGTCCAATTTCCGCTAAAATTGCCGGAATCTCTTCTATAGGCTTTTCCTGTGTCTCCGCTTCACCTTGATTACTTAGCAAATCATCCCGTATGTTGTAATGAATACTTCCTAACGCTTTCTATTTACTATTTTCATTTTTGTCAGTTAAAGATACATTGATTTCATGTTCGATCCTAGCCAATGGCACTACATTTTTTTTAGCTTTTTATTTTATTTAGCTTTTTTAGCTTTGTCCCTCCATCATTTATATTTATTGTTATTTTATCCACGGCCCTGTCTTTCCGATATAGTAATGTTTTCCTAGGCACAATCTCCTTATTTAGTTTTTCAGCTTCTGATTAGGAGTAGGTTTTGATGGACCGGGTCTATTTGGGTTTGAGTGATTGGAGTTATTTTGGTTTTGACCAGAGGATCTTTGGAAATGTTGGGTATTTGGTGGTTGGTTTGGCCTATTTACATTTCCTGTGTTTTGTAATCAGTTCTACGCCTCGCTTCCTCTCCATCATATAATTGTTGTTTAGAAACGTAATCGCATCTTCGATATTTCCACTTGGTTTACCTATGCTGGCTAATTCCACTTGGTCATTAAAATGTTGCATTACAGTAAATACTATAAAGCTCTCAGTAAAAGGCGGGTCTAATCTCCTGCTTTATTTAGCATCCTACAAAAATAGTCTGCTCGGCTCATTGTACCGTTTTTATTATATCCCGTACTTGTTGCTATTTTATATACTTTTCAATTGTATATTTCAAATTGAGTAAGAAAAATATCAAATTTAAACAAAACAAAGTTAGTTATTTATCTCCTCCCCTTTGAAATTAGTATGGTAAACTGGAAATTTTAGCTTAAATGATAGAGAATGTGAACAGTCATAAATCTACTCCGAAAACACTTAAGCTTCCTCAAAATGTATTATGGGTATTTCAAAGGAAACGCAAGTGACTGTTCATATTATAGACCAATTTATATAACAAAATAATACAATTAACTAGACAACAACATTAAATTTTAAGAACATCTAAACTCTTTGAGTAATTAAATTTCATCAAATATTTTTCTTATCAGAAGGTTATTGACATTTTGTACAAAAACTGCATTACTATCGGTGTATCATTGTTTAATTACCCCCAAATTGAGCTATAGTATTATAATTTGGGTCAACTTAAATTCTAATATCCAAAACCTATTTATTTTACAAAAACAGAAATCCATTCGAGCAGGAAAAAAAGAAAAATTATTCTTGCAAGACTATCTTTAAATAAAACTAATTATTAACCCTTACATCTATTTATATTTTATAATATATTTTGTTCCAAAAAATATTTTGAATATTTAAAAGAATACTTCAATATAAAAATTTTGAAGAATACAAATAAACTGGCCATACCAAATCACAAAACATCAAATAATAAAATACATCAAATAATAATATTTAAAGTATGAAAACCTTTTTTAGCCATTTACCAACAAGTTCAAAAGGAAAGGGTTCAAGACATTGTTAAAAACTAAGACTTACTACAATTTAAAAGAGTTTTTGAGTGAAAGAAGAAGAGCTTGTCATCACTTCTATTATATAAGTGTTAGTTATTACTAGACTTACTTATTTTGTTTTTTATTTCCTGTTGTTCATGCTTTATGCAATTTAATTTGTCCAGCAATAAACAAATTATTATTATTATTACATTCGTACCATGGCAGTTTTAATTTTAAAAGTTCCTAATTACTAATTTTCTATATAGGTTATTAAAAAAAAGGAAGGGCATTATGAGTGAAGATATACAAGCTGGTTTCTTTGGAGTTCAATCAAGGAGTTTAAATTAAAGAAAAGCACACAGCTAAGTTCATTTAGCCATACACAAATATTTTTTCCCAGAAAATTATGAAAGATTTCTAAGAAAATATAATTAAAGACACTTTTAATAAACGGTACCAGATAACTGCCACATACTTTCTCCGAGTTGAAACTTTATTCCTTCCCAAGAGTAGCATAGGAGGTGGTTATTTAGCATTTCAAAAGTAGGAAAATGTTACCATGGAAAACATTAGATGCATGTAACACACATCAATATTATATTATTATACTAGCTAGCCCGATCCAGCTTTGCACGGATAGACAAATCAAAGTTAAATGTATATTAACAAAAAATATATTATATCAATGAATATAAATTACACTATGTATTTCTTATGGGGAGTTTTAGCAACACCCCCAAAACTCAACTAAAATTTTTAAAATTTCACCCTCCCCCAAACTCTTTCTTAGCGAGCACCTAGGGCCTTAGAGGAAGCTACATACCAAATTTCATTCCAATCCGTTCGGTGGTTT